>VWZS01000167.1:1193-250222 GCA_013397075.1 Rhabdornis inornatus
AAGGTAGGAGCCTCTCTTGAAATGGAAAATGTAAACTCTGTCCTTCCAAATTATTATAATTTTGAAATGAAGGAGCTCTCAGGCAAAGATATGGGAATAGGAACAACAATTCTTACTACGAAAATTAAAATAAAAATACAGTAATACAAAAAACCGCAAAAAACCAAAACACTGACAGAGTCAGAATGCAAGCTGACACCCCATCAGTCCGGGTGTTGATAGCAGTCTGATTAAATGGTGTCCTCAGTCTTCCTGGAGTGACAGATGTGGTTCTGTTGAAGCAGTGATCCTGTAGAAGGGTGCAGTTTTCCTTCAAAGGTCCAGTGATGATGTAGAAGGGTCTGGTTTTCCTCTGGAAGCTAGTGGAAAAAGGCTGCTCTGATGTTCCAAATATCAGTTTTTATCTAGGTAAGAAATGCTTGGCTCCTCCCCCTGGCTGGAGCATCTCCTAGTGGGATGATGTAATTTTATCAGTCATTCAGTGGGACTCAATGGCCCATTAACAGAAGATATCTTCCTGGAGGAATGATGGGTTGTGGAAAGATAAAGAACACTGTGCCCTACCTGGTTTTAGCAGGTGATCTATTAGCAGAGGATATCTCCCTTGGAGATAAAGATCGCTGCCCCAGCTGATTTCAACAGATGGTGGTGATAGAATACATACTTTTGGTTACATTCTGCATTGCAGCCAAGACATTTACAGAGCTTTGTTTTTTATGAGAGTTAACATTCCGTGACCCAAAAGGGCCCTGGACTGTGTTGGCATCAATAAATGGTTTTACCATTGCAACAGACTGCTCTTTTGGAAGCTTTCTTGTATATAAATGCCATTCCAATTGTGTGAAATTTGAAGAATTTCAATTTCTTGCCTGGCAAATATAAATATTAATCTGATAAACATAACTTCATGGTGAGCAGTTCTAGTGGTGGCTGAAATTTGTGTAGTTTTTCTGGTATTTCTTATCTTGTAGGACTCTGAAACAATGTTTCAAATAGAAATGAAAATCTAATTTTAAAAAATGCATAGTTTTTATCCAGTGCATTGCTGTCATTCTAACTGGCTATCTTTTCTCTATTTCAGTATTTTAGTGTGTTTAACATCAGTGTATTAAACAAATGTACAATAGAAACTTTTATCCCTTCCCCAAGAAAAACCACTTTCAGGCATTTTCTCAACCCTGAGGTTGTAAGATTCTGCTCTCCAAATGAAAGATCATCAAGGAATATTCTTTATATGTATGAAATGGATAGGGTCTGAGAGCTGTAACTTGTTTATCATTAGTTTTAGTAAATTTAGGTGTTTTGTAATGAATTGAATATTAGATCTCTGGCTTTTCTCTGTAGTCTGAAGTAATTTAGAAGCTTAAGTTAGTTTTTAACTTTATGAGATTAACTACACTTAATCTAAAATGTAGGCCTTGCTGGGGTCTAGGTTAAAAAAGGATTAAGTTCTTCTTCTTTAAATTCTTACTGTAGTTACCATTAAACACAACAAAAGATTCCAGTGAATCCAGTGAAAACTTAATTGAATCTTCTAGCACTTTGAAGAATGGTACAGCAAGAGAGACCCATGTATATTTGAATTAATGTCACTTTTTGGTGTCACTTTTTTGTGTGTTTATTTTATTATTGTTGTTGTTGCAAATAGCAACTTTACATGGAATGTTGGAAAACTGTGCTAGATATGTTCTGTGCTAGAATAGAGTCCCTTGGTGTGCTATAATACTTCTCAAATCCTCACTAAATGTTAGTTATGATAATGTAGCTGTTTTATTTCTTATTATGTTTGAATGCTACATGATGCAAATATATTTTTGGTCTCATTTGCTCACTTACTTGCTTTTTGTTTTAGTGTATCTTTAGATGCTGTCAAAGAGAATTTTTTTGTTTTCACACTGTTAAACTGTTACATGTGCAGGTACTCCTGTCTTATCAAAGTCATTGGGGTTACATATGAAGACATAGAAAAAGAATACTGACAAACCTTACTTTTACACAAAAAAACCCCTAAACTTTTGTACAGCTCTAGCATTAACCAAGTAAAATAGATGAATGTGTCAGTAACCTGGGGTTCTGGGCCAGTTGCATGCTTCTGTTCGGTTAAATATGTTGTACAGAGTGGAAGAGATCAGATTTCACTGGAGTACAAAGCTGAGGAAGTGTAATCTAGGTTAAGTGTGTAAGAGGGTTGGATTTAATGTCTACACATCCAACACAGATGAACTTAACTCAGTCTTCGATATTCCCATGAGTCACTTCTTTATAACTCTTTGGTAAATTATATTGGTAATAGAAGAGGAAATTGCTTAAATCAAGTCTCATGAGAAAGTCAGTTAAATGAAAACATTGTACTTCCTATGACCAGTAAGCTGAATTCAGATTTGTAAGACAAAGTACAGCATGGAAAGGTTTATTGCTGGCAATATAAATGTTCGCTGTAAACAGTGTGACTAGTGTAAGTCACCGCATTAGTCATTTTGAATGGTATAAGTTCCCTGGCTGTTAATGTGCTTAGGAGTTTTATATTGATGTTTAAATAACTGGATGCAGATATAACAGTATTTCTACTGTTGCAGAAGAACTGCATGGTTCTTAAATCTTTTATTCATACAAGTAACCCCATTAGATTTGACTGCTCTTGATTTATGCCTCTGAAATTCATTAGTTTCAACAGTTATTTCTGACTTGCAGTTTCGTAAATGAGAAGGTACTTGATCCCATGGGACTGGGTAGATGTTTACAAGTGTCAGGACACGGATGATGCTTATTAAATATTTCGAATCAAGATTTAAAAGGAAATGAATATACGCATTGTTTGTTGTGACACTTTTCTTGCAGTAGTTTGTTAAAAAATAAAATCTCTTAACTAACTTTTATATTGTTCGCATTAATGAAGTAGCCTTGTCAGAACTTTGCCAAGCCTTGTTCTTATGATTTATTATAATTACATATATGACAGCACAGGTGAAGAAACATTACAAAGAAACAGTAGTCTTTAAAGCCTAGAGTGGTGGATAATGTATGGCATATGGCAGTTCTCTTTGATACTTGAACAAACATTCATGACACTGCATGAGTATGCATCCTCATTTTACATTTGTTTTGTGATACAATATGAAATAGGATTGAAAGTCAAAATAGAGACAAAGCTCATTTCAGTTGATGCAGTGTATAATTTTTTAAATTACAGATTATCATGTTAGGAAAGGGAAAAAAAATTCAGAAAGCAGGGACTATTTAGTTGACGCTTCAAAATCAAATGTTAAAGGTATTTGTTTCCTTTTCGATGGCTTCATCAAAATGATAATGGTGGTACTGAAACACATATTACCATATTGCCTAACAGCTTCTTTGTGCATAAAAAAATATGTGTGTTATGACTTGAACTTGCAAATGCATGATGTCTGCATTGACATCACTTTAAATACTGAAGAGGTTACTTTTGTTTGTTCAGTATAGTATAAATATGCTTTGTTGCACTCATTTTTACTTGCAGAAACAAGGTGGTGACTCAGTGGGCCTCACAAAAAAGGGCATAA
This sequence comes from Rhabdornis inornatus, assembly GCA_013397075.1. NCBI lineage: Eukaryota > Metazoa > Chordata > Aves > Passeriformes > Rhabdornithidae > Rhabdornis > Rhabdornis inornatus. The sequence continues at coordinate 4,733 of VWZS01000167.1, forward strand.
AGGGCATAAACTACCAGTTTATATTATGCTGATTTTTTGTACTGAAAATAAATGATAGAAAAGGAAAATGAGAATGAAGGAAGTGATTGATTTCCTTTTGAGCGTTTTCATGAAAAATTGCCCTTGAACTGCAAGCCCATGGTCGCAGGCTTGCTGCATAACATTGCATTACTTTATTTAACAGGGGCATGAGCTTGCCAGTTACTGCAGTGCTCACAAGGCAGAGCTCACAGTTGCAGGTATTAATGCATATAATTACTGTACTTGAATTTAACATTTCACATGACACATGTGGAAATGGCTTTCTTCACCATCTCCCCCCAAATGCTTTAGGCTAATATATCTGTTGGAGTCTACACTTCATATAAACCCCTCTACCACTGCCTGTCCAATAATTAAGGACTTGTATTTATTAATTTTTAGCTATTTTTTTGAATATTGTTCTAATAGTCACAACCTGTTTATCAGTCCTAGAGAAGAGGTGGATGAAACCTGACCTTCAAAGAAAATTTTCAAGTACTATAGTGACTTTTTTTCAATTTAATGCTTGAGCAGTCAACACAGTGTCCAGATATCTTCAGCTTCTCACTTTTTATTAATTCTTAACATCACTGAGGGCATATTTGTATGCCCTCATCTATAGGGAAGTGGTACCACATAGCAAGTGTTCAAAGGGTGCTAATACACAGCACAGCTCAGATATTGTCCTCCTGTAAAGATTGATGATGTTCTTAGAGCTGCAGCTGCAAGAGAAGAGTAGGGGTCAAGCTCAAGCCCTGCTGCTGTCTTAACTTTTGCAAGGAATATGATTTTACTGTGGTCTCCTATAACTTGTGGCATGTAAAGCTTCACTGCTCATTCCTTTAGGACTCAAACATAAGTTTCACAGTCTGTATTCAGACAGCTTTTCCTTGGCTTTATTTACCTGATGGGTGTCTTTGGGATTTCTGTTTTTATGATTTGACTTCAGTATTCCTTTTTTACCTGCACTTTTAGAAGCAGCACCGTTTTTAATTAAATATTATCAAAATATATTTTTATTTTTAAAAAATCAGTTAACCTCTCCCACTTTTCAGAACTCAATAAAGGAGAGAGTTCATAATTTCAATAACAATGGGATTTACACAAACATATAATCTGAAAAAAGATGCCACAGTCATGTTTGGAAGGTTTGTTCTTCCTCTATAGTAGTGTAGATTCATAATTCTTAGTATGATCCAGCATGTATTAGAATTAAGGGTATGATACAGTTTGAATTTATTCTTTCGAATATCTAAATTAATCTTGCCTGCTGATTTGTACTAAAACTTGTGATAGAAACTTTTTGGCTTATTTTAATGATGTAAAACACTTTATATTTCTATTGCATTGTTAGGTTTGTTCTCTTTATTTTTCAAAGTAATTCCATATGTTAAATAAGGTTACCAAGAGAGCACTAAAGTACTGTAATTTTAAAAAGAAGAATTTATTTTGACAATATTTGTTTTAAAATACAACTGTACAAAGTAACCTTTATGCAGAAAGTGTGATGTAGGAAGCTTTTTTCAATTCACCTCAGCTTTTAAGTTATGGATCAATTAGGAGCCTCAGAGGAAACATAATTCAATTTGTGTTGCTAAATGTATTTTGTATATTTTCAGTAGAGCATTTCTCTGTGTAGAAAAGTAGAACTTTGATTTTTAAAAATAGTTTTGAATAAATCTTACTAGGAATTTAGAATTCCACATTTAAATGTAGCTTTTAGTTTTAATTAAATTATATTTTAGAATTGAGACTATAAATATGCTTGTTATATTCTGTAATGCAGTAGAAAGCCTGGAAAAGTAAAACTAGGAGAAAAACTACTTTTATAAAGGTAATCCAAAATTGGGTATACCAACTGTCTTGGTTTGAGACAATTTAAAGAGGTGGGCATTCTGAAATGAGTAACATCCCCCTTGATTCCAACCAATCCCTTTCTACCAGTAAGGAACAAGATACCAGTAGATACAAGTGAAAAAATAAATGCTTAGTAACCTAATGCCAACAGGCAAGGGGGAAAAAAAGTAACTGCTAGATAGCAAACTGCTAAATCTCCCAACCCCCAGGGAACAAAGAGAGGCCCCAGTGCCAGAAATGCCCCTTCACAAGACCTTGCCAGCTAGAGGTAGCCACATGGCTGCAGGAGAAGGGGAAGATGATGCCATACCTTCCCTTCCAAGGTGGCACCCTTCAGATAACCGCGTCTTTCCCTCTCGCACAGGAAGCCAATGGACTTGAACTGGCTTGACCAGCAGGTACCCGCAGAGCTCGACCAAAGGCACTCAAAACCACCAAATGTAGCCTCTCCGAGATGCGCAAAACCTCCCAAAATTAAAAGAGAATCCAAAAAGGGAAGACAAAACCTTTGCATGAGCAAAGACCAACAGCCCACGAAGCAAATACCACATGGCAAAGAACCAGAAACTGCCCATGAGAGAGGATTTTAAAAATGCCTGTGACAGCACTCCTAGACACACACACACAGCATACCTGCCTGTAGGGTCTTACAGTAACAATTTTTGGGCACAGATAGATATGGAATAAAATAACATAACTGCAAAAAAATCTCAATTTTGATACTGAATTGGAATGATATCAAAAATTATAACCGACCTCAGAATATCAATGTGTTTTAATCCTACTAACAAAGGCATATGGAAATTAAAAGGCTGGAATTTATTTTTCAGGGGAAAGAGTTAATGTGTTACCTCATTTTAAAAACAAAATACAGCAGCACATAAGCAGCAATGACAGTGACAATGTCTTAAGGAACATAAGGCTGAGCTACTTTATTTTAATGGCTGTTATTAATTTTTGGCATTAGATATTTAAAAATTTAAATCCGCTCAAGGCAAGTGCCCAGACAAAATTTCTCCATTCAAGTAACTGAAACATAAATGAAAAATACAAATGAAGGCTAGAATGGTGTATTTTAGTTCAGTATGGTGATATGCTTTCCTCTCTAAACTGAATGAGAAGGAATGCCAGTGGTTAAATGATAAAGTGTTATATTCCCACCATGTTGAAGAGATGCAGAGTGATTTACTTCTATGGAATTGTGATGTTTCTGCTGCTAAAATAGCCATGTGATTTTTTTTAAACTTTGTTCTGTTTCGCAGTTTTCTTTATTTTTCATATGCAGATGGTTCAGTAGGGAATCTTAATTTTTCCAGCTGAACTATCCTGTTCTCCAGACTGAAGATTCAATAAACTGGGCAAGAACTCCTACTTACAGTATAGGCTTTTTTCCATCTATGAGACTAAAAAAATTCTTCAGGAAGAAGGAGTGTATTTAAGACCAAGCCCAACTTGTTCAGTATGTCACTATTCAGGAGCAGCAACACTTTGCAGACATCAATTCCATTTAAAACCTGAAGAAAAGGGAATATGGGGGAAGCAGATATGAATTGGCAAGTTAGGCTGTTCCTACCTTGAGAACAAGGTTCCTACCTCTGTCATACAGAGATCTCCACAATATGAGCAGCTTAATTTCTTTCAGTTAAACAATAAAAAAACCTTTCAACTTGATGTTATGTCTGGGAGAGACAGAGCCCTCATGTCAATCTGCAGCTGAGATATCTGAGCAGCTCTGCAGCTGTCCTTATGGTGGTTGGTCCTCCAGCCTCAGTATGCTGAGATCTGTCAGTGCTGACCCAACAGCAGCATTTTGGAGAGAAGAGAGCTGGAGGCTGAGAAAGTGTGGTCACTACCGTAGTATCTTATGGTGAAAAAAACCCATCCTGGTCCCCCCAGAAACTCCACAGTTTTGTTTCTTGCAATAAAAGTTAAGTTTAGGTTCCAGGTCTGGAATGACCATGACCTTTCCTGATATGGGTGCTTTAATTTGGGGGGATCAGCGAACTGCTAACAACCTCTGCAGAGCTTTCTTGCCGCTAAATGCTGAACCAGAACACTGGTTTTAAGATGTTTAACGCTTGCTTGTCTGGAGCCACTCGAGAAGGAAAGGAGTAGCAGTTTTGTGTAGTATTGAACCCGTTTATACATCTGTGGATAAAAAAGAGCTAACGGGTAAAAATAAAGGGCTAAGGGCTCACCTTGTGAGATTTTAGATTTATGTTTGAAGTGTACTTTGCACTGGTCTTGTCAAACCTCATAAGATTCCAATAGGCTCACTTTTCAAGCTTGTCTTGGTCCCTGTTAATGGTATCCCATTTGTCTGCTGTGTCAGCTGCACCACTCAGCTTGTGTTTTCCAGGCCATTCTGTGATTCTATGTGTGCTGGGTTTAACAACCAACAGGGAACTAAACTCCAAATAAGCCACTCTCTTTCTCCCACCTCTTCTGATAATGGGGGGACAATAAGGAGAGATAATGTGATGAAAATAACAATTTACTAAAATCACAATAACCACAGCAGTATCAATAGTAAAAAGTACACCAAAAGAAGGTGCCTTACCCACAAAAGGACATTGACCACCAGGAACAAAGGGAAACGCTTCTCAAAGATAGCACCAGGATTGGTCTCCAAACAAAGGCAATATGGTGAGGAGAGCTTCCACAGCATAGTGTTTTCCCCCACCCTTTCACCCAGACCAAAAAGAGTAGAAAACAGGGACAAAACAAAACCTGGGAGCTAGTTCATCTGTAAAAAGGAATTGTACAGCTGCTAGCTAAGCTCAGTACTCTGCACTTGCTGGAACTGCCGCCTCCAACTCTCTGCTGCTTGGAGCTGTCCACTTCAACACTGCAACTCCATAGTGGCACTCCAGAGGAAAAATGGGAGGAGGGAAAAGAACTGGTGGGCAGCAGATGGGACCAAGTGCACCATGGTTTAAGGGGACTGTCCGCTCTGCTTTTGTAACCAAGGCAAGAGTGGTGAATTCCCAGTTTCTGGCCCAGCTTTTTCCTGCCAAAGCTGTGCCCCCCAGTGATCAGTGTGGTGGTATCAAATAAACAATGCTAAAAACTCCACCCCCTTTCTCTTTAACTGGGACACTATGAAAATGTTTAAAATGTTGTCACATTATACAGAGTACACTATAAATGATTTTTTCAGAGACAAATGAAAATTCTTCAATCTGAAAAAATCTGTAAGTTTGAAACAGAGTTGATTTTGTTAAAATGAGATGATAATAGTAAACTTAATAAACTTTCTTCGTCTTAGTTTTTTATATTTTCTTCTACCAAGGACTTTAAAACTTTGGAAATTTTTTGCAGTTCTGAAAAATGGGAAGGGTCATACCTTCACCTCCATGTGAAATATGATCCTGTGCCTATTTATAACGCTTTGTATTCCAGCTCTGCACAGGGGTAGCAGATTTGTGTTTCTTTGGCTCTTCTAGTGTCTTACTGAGTTCAGAATCATATCTGTACCTGATCTGTCTTTCTTTTCAAGTTCATTTAGGAGCAAATTCATTAAAGCCAAATCAGTAGCACATTGTTTTCAATTCAGCCCTCTGGGAGAAGAGCACTTTGCACCTAGGTGTTTAGAGGATTTGCCTCTTAAAAAAACCAAAGAATTGTTTACAAGCTAAGAAGCATCTCTTAGGTTTCTGCCCAGTAGCTGGAATGACTTCCCTACTCCTGTTCAGCTACATAGAAGTTTCAATCAGTTTAGTTTCAGAGCTTAGTCAGGTAGGTCAGTTTGGTGACCATATAAATATATTTAAAGTATGTTTAACAGTCATCTTTAGCATTTGTGTTTCCTTACAGAGTTCGTGGGGACACAGTGCACATGTAGATGAATTCATTCAGTTATTATGTCTTAAATTATCTTACTCTTGCCCTAGACTAAAACAACATATGGAAGAAATATTTTTCAAGAGCAAGCTTAGAAAGTTTGGTTCGTGTTTCGTGTTATCCTTAACATATTTTCTCAACTTAAAATAGAAAATAAGACCTGATAAATATAAATTTAAAGTAAATATGTGGATGCTTTGGTTTTCAGGGACACCACTTTGATATTGTAGGATTGTTAATTCCTAGGAACTGAAATAATTCCTGGGAATTATTTCATCCTTGAATAAACACAGTGTAAGTACATCTAAAATATGTGTATAGATCTGTTGAAAATATTTACAAATACTACTTCTAAAGAGATTATGTCTTCCCTACATCCACTGTCCATTCCTTTTCCTTTGGCCAGGCAATATTTCCCTACTGATTTTTAAAGAAATCATGCCCTCTCTGTAAAGAAAAGGAGATTACAAAGATTTCCCAATGATATATGAGTGAAACTGCCTGCAGTCTCTAGCAGTAGTAGAGTAGTTAGCTCTGGTGTTTCTGTCTTTGCATTGCTTTTCTCTGACAGTGCCTCTAGGATCTGTGAGTTCAAAGTATAACAAACAATTTGACAAGAACATACACAACGAGAAGTTTCGTTGTGCTATAGTTACATGGTTTAATTCTTCTTCCTAGTGGTCCAAGGAACTGGAAGGTCTAAGTGAATATGAACTTAATTACACTGAAAAGATTTGGGCTCCTTTTAATTCCTTGCCAGTTATGAACTAAAGCTGTAGATCTCACAATTCTAAATAATCACTATTATTATCTGAAAACTAATGGTGTTTAGAAGACATTGCATTGCAATTACTATACATAATTCCAAAGGCTTAATTCTGTCTCCTCAGCCGAAGTTCTCAGAGGAAGTAGATCTGACAAGGATTACAAAGCCTTGTGCGTTTCCTCCTCAGCTGGAAACATGCAGATGCCTCCAGTATCTTCCATGGATGGCTAGTTCTGCTAAACTGTAGAACCTCCAGGAGTGCAATTAGGTAATCTCCTAAATTTGCTGGTTTGGATGCCCTCAGAGTGGTCAGCTAGAGTTAATCTTTAGTAAATAACTAAATAAATAAACACCTTAAATTAGTGCAAGACAAAACACTGAGAACTGGGTGACATTGAGACCTTTGTAGGACAAAACAGGATGGATGCTTATTTTCCCTGTAATATGGTCTTTCTATTTAAACAGTTCTGTGAAGTTGTAAACCAGTTGTAAACCTGTCTGAGCTGAGTCTTTTCAGTAACGTGTGCTTCATAACACACATATTTCAGTTACCTTTATAGGTTACTGGTAGGGTGAGTATGCACTTTACAGGTCTCTGAAGACTTATGAAGCAAGACTAAATCACTTCCCAGCAGCTAGCACTTCAATCTTATTTGAGGCTACTGATGAGTCCAGGGAATATCCAGAAAGTAACTGATTACATCCCTCTGTCTCAGAGAAGCATGCCATCACTTGCACTTGTGCTAAGCCGGGCACAAAATTTCTGTGATTGTTATGAATAACAGTAATGTAAAAAGAGTGCAACAGTAACTTGATGTTACTGGACTGTGCTACAGGCTCTTAAAATTAGAATAAACTTTAGTTGGTGTAGTCAAAAGTAATGGAGTGGAACAGAGTAGAAGAGAATAGGAAAGAATAGAATTGGAAGACACCTACAGTGGTATCATCTAGTTGACAAATTCAGGGCTGACCAGCAGTTACAGCACATTATTAAGAGCATTGTCCAAATGCCTCATTAATACTGACAGGCTTGGGGCATTCACAGACTTCCACAGGAAGCATGTTTGACTATCGTCTTGGTAAAGACACACATCCTAAAGTTCAGTGTGAACCTCCTTTGATGCCATTCTGAACTTATCTGACACATCCTGGAATCCGAGCAGGAAGAGATCAGCACCTCCATCTCCTTGTCCCCTCCTCAGGAAGCTGTAGAGAGCAATGAGGTTACCCTTCAGCTTACTATTCTCCAAGCCAAAGTGCTCAGCCCCCCTTCACAAGCCCTGCCTTCCAGGGTATTCCCCAGCTTTGTTGGCCTCCTCTGGATGCATTCAAGGACCTTCACATCCTTCTTAAATTGTGGACCCTAGATCTACACAGGGTATTCTAAATGAGGCTTACCAAAGCTGAATATGGTGAGATAACCACCTCCTTTGTCTGGCTGGTTATTGCAGTATGTGATATTCTCAAGGACGCAGTTGGCCTCATGGCTGCCCAGATACATGGCTGCTATTTTGCAGGTTGCTTTCTGCAGGGCTGTTCTCCAGCCACTTCACTCCCATTTTACACTTGTGCCTGGTGTTACTTAGTCCCCAGTGCAGAATCCAGCATTTCAACTTTTTAAATTTCATCCCATTAATCATAGCCTGATGCTCTGATCTTTCCAGATGCATCTGCAAGGCATTTGGTCTCTCAAGAGGGTCAACAGCACATCCCAGTTTGGTATCATCAGCAAACATGTTAATGGAGCACTTAAATCCTATATCCAGATTGTTGTTAAATATATTAAACAGAGCTAGTCTTGGGGCTGAGCCCTGAGGAACAGCTCTGTTGACTGGCCACCAGCCAGAAGTAACCACAGTCACTACAACTGTGCTGTGGAGATGTGCTACTTCAGCTGGAATTGCCTTTCAGAGAGAAGGCAGCATGAAAATTACTGCTGTTGTACTCTCATTAGTCTTAGAAAAACCAATTTCTATTTAATTTATGATAAACTAAATTGATTTAACTAAATGTTTTAGTATTTTTCTTTTGGTATTTTTCATGCTAGACATGAGTTACTTCTCCCAAAATGAAGATAGTGATGGACCACCCACAGAGACCGGCATTAATATCCTAGATCCAGTTTTCCTTGTTAGGCAAATTCATTTAAATTGTTCCTGTTTTCTATCAATGTTTTCTTTGTAGTCCACTTATATATTTTCTCAAGATTTTTGTTTTCTGATATTCTAAATATTCTTGGAATTTGTGAGTGACTTATTTCCAGTTCTCTTCAAGTCTTTACTACTGAGCTCTCAAGTTTCCTGCATGTGTATTCTTATAGATGCAAATTAAGAAATCTGAGGGATTTTTTAAGGTGGAAGTTTTCAAGTGTTGCTCCATCCTCTTTGGTGGTGTCGTTCAACTCTATTTGGAAAACCAAGCCTGTTTCATGGGGTCACTTTGAGTTTTAACTTGAAATGAGAGTAGGCTCAATTGTCCCTTTTTTCCTCATCATTGAGGAACTTTAAACTAAATTGTTAAGTATCTTACAAAATTTGCAGTGCACTAGTAGGTCGAATTCCGAATGAGTTGTAAAGGCATTCTCCCAAAGACAAGGAGACTGAGTGTTAGTTTGTAGGTGAGTGAAAATGAAGTTTCAAGTTAAAAATGAAAAATGAAAGCAGACATATTGATGACTCTGGAAAGGAAGATTTTTTTCAAACTGGGAAGGCCATCTCACTTCAATATTTATATTTCTATTGTGTGCTAAAGGGATGAGTTAGGAGCATTTTTATTACGCCATTGTGAATTTTGCAATTTTGCATGAATTGGTTTTGTACCTCAAATGAGTTATTATCCAATGAAGGTACCATTTGCATCTTTCTTTCTTCTGCTTTTTTCTCTCATTTGACAGAACAGGAAAACTCTTCCTGTTGCATAGTGTAATACTGTGAAAGTCCTTTTTATAATTTAATTATATAAATAACCAAGTCTAGTGTGTTTCACAGTAAATTTCCTTAAGCAAACTAGATGGAATGCTTCTTAATAACCTTATAGCCATTTAATGATTTTTATACTTGTCATTTGAGGACAGTTTGGATATAGAATTACCTAAAGTACTGCATATAAATTAAACATTAAAAAGGTAGATACAGCCAGACTAAGCAGCTCAGTTATAATCTTTGGTTATGCAGTTACTGCCTCAAGGATACTTCATCTTCTTCATATCATATGTCCTCCTTTTGAAAGATGATCAGTGTGTTCAAGTAACATTTCAGCACAGAGGAAATTGCATAATTTATAGACTTTCCAAAATGAAAAACAGGAAACCAGTTTCATTAAATTAAGTCTTCCACTCCTTTTTTTTTCTTTTCTGCTCTTACAGATTGGAACATTGAAGGACTACTACCACTTCTACCATAGTAAAACAATTAAAAGGTCAGTTCTCTCAAGTAGAGGTACCCACAGCTTCATTTCAATGGAACCAAAGGTAAGAAAATCCATGCATGTGTCTGAGGAAAAAGCCTTTGCATTTTTTATATGAAACACTATACCAAAGGACATTCACCTGAATAGCATATAGCATTACAAGAATTATCCTATCTGTTTTCTAAGGTTCTACTTTTCATTAAAACAAAGTGAAGAAGATACCATGCTATTAAGTATGTGCTATGTTTGGAAAATAAGGTCTACCATTATTCCTGGATGAGTACTTGAATTTTGATAATGCACTAATTACTGTGCTGTGCTTCTCTGCAAAACCACACACGTAAGATTTATGGCTGCAGATCCCCTCTGTGAAACAATCAGCTTTAAAAATAAAAATGGGCAATGTGGGACGGTACAATATATAGAGGAAAGTTTCTCTTGCTTCTTTTCTTGTCTTCTTCTGGACTTGGTCTATGAAGGATTAAAAAGAGTACTCTTTTCTGTGGTCCTTTTTGGTAGTTTCACTGATCTTAATTTTAAGATCTGTGTGAAAAATGGTGCCATTTCTTTCTAGCATACACTATAATAGGTAACTGTCAACACAATTTAATTACTGGTTTATAGTTAAGTATAATATCCTCTTGTATCCTTCCCACGACACACTTCTGTTTGAATCCTTTAATTTCAATGATTAGTAGCTTATTCATTGACTGCAGAATTGGATTGCCTCTGGTTTTCTTTTAGAAGAAAAGTTTGGTGAAGATTCCATTAGCTTTTTTTATGCTGTTCATGCAAAGCAGTCTTGCCAACAAGCCCCCGGGCTCCTGGTGTGGTAATAACACAGTCAAGCTTTTTAAAATTATTGGATGATGAATGTTCTCTGTGAAGGATTTGTCAGGTTTTACTTAACAAATCATTTATGAGAAGTAAAAGTTACTGGTGAAAGAGTTTGAACACTGTACGAATTGGGCATCATAGAGGAATACTTCTGCCATCTGGAAAACTGTACTTAGGTCTGAAGTTCCTGTTAAAAAACACAGAAAACTGTGTTCAATCCTCTGTTGATAAGGCTGAACTGCTTAACCCTTAGAGAGCACCAGCAGCTATGCTGAGCAGTGTATGCTGGGAATTAGTATAAAAGTGATCAGGACCCAAATTTCTCTTCCCGTGACTATTAAGACCCACCATTCAAACAAGCACTGCACACAGAATAGGCAAAAAATATAAAAGGAAGGGAAAATGTTGAGATCTGCATCAGTCCATGCTCTTTCCGTATGTACAGAGGTGGAGCGATTAACGCACAGCTGCACAAGTTCGCGTGCATGTACCACCATAAACTGTGGTGCTACACCCAGCTTCTAGATACCCCATCTGCACCTCTGGCAGGCAGTCCAGACTACTTTGGACAGAATAGTGAGAGACTCTAAGGCAGAACACAGCAGAAAATCAAAATTATCATTTATTTATTATGCCGTTTAGGTCTTGTCTCCAATCTGTGCTTCTGCTGGTTAAGAATTTCTAAATTTCTGAACCACTGTTACATATCACTTCAATATTGAGAAGCTTTAGTGAGGGTTGTGCAAGGTACCCAACCCTCTTTATGATTCTATACCTAAAGAGAAGCAGATAGTCTAGTACCTAGATCTGGCAAGAAGTGTTTGTATGATCCACTTTGTGACTGCTTCACTGAACCTGGTTTTGGGAATTCTTATGTGGCTGAATTGTCAATAAATGGACATGTATTCACAGCATGAAAACCACTTTGTCCTCAGTGTGTATAACATTTAATAGTTATTAAAGCAGACTGGTGGTTTAATTACTCTATATGAGCTAGTTCTTTTAAAACAAAAGGTTTAATATTAAGTAAGGCACATCGCATTGCTGTAAGAATTTGAAAGGACCACACACTATTATATTTATGAGTGGAATGGTATCTAGTGCCAGTATTTGCTGCAGATTAGTCAATGTGGGTATTTGGGAACAAAGAAATACTGAGGTTTGTTTACTATCCAAATAATTTAATGGTCATTCACTTAATGCTGAAAAAGCTCTCCCTTTTACATGTACATGGAATTAACCTATTCTGTGTTGCTTCAGACATGAATCACTAATTTGCTCCTTTACAAAATTTTAAAGGATGGAATTCTGATTGAGTGGCAATTTGTTATGTAAATAGCCTGCATATAATGGAAGAAATTATGACATTTGGTATTTCTGAATTATTTTCATGGATAATGTTTGATTTCATTGTGTGAATGCACAATGAAAGATGTAGAACTAATAGAAAATCTTCTTGTGGTTTTAAATTAATGAATTGCTTTGAAAATCTTTTGTTTGACTTTCTTCTTCTGGAAAAGCCTCTTGACACTGTTATAAACAATATGAATAGATGCAATAGGGAACATAATAACTAGGTGTGGCACTTAGTGCTATGGTCTAGTTGACAAGATGGGGGTTGATCAAAGGTTGGACTTGATCTTTGAGGTGTTTGTCATCCTTTTGTGATTCTATGATAAACTGAAGACATGTGGATTGCACATTTTGACACTTTCTCCAGCGTTAGCCTCTATTAACCTCATATCATCTGTATTTAGATGAAAAGGTAAAGGATATATAGTATAACACAGTTTTGTCAATTGTCATCCACATCCTTACCTAGCAATGATACGTGTTGTCATTTAGCAAAGAAAAATATTGGACAGTTTTAGGAAGAGAGGCACAAGGATGTCATTTCCTTAACATAGATTGTAATGGAGAAAATTTGGAAGATAGCTTTATTCACATCATCTTTCTCAGCCAGTGAATAGTTATGTGGTGTTTTCCATGTCCTAATGGGAAAACATAGAAGTGAAAGAAGTCTGTGGATTTAAAGCCGCAATCAAAGCCAACTGAATGAAATCTATTTACAGAGGTTCCTGGTCTCCCCAGCTGATGTGCTGTTTGTGGTTGGCCTTTGGCAGGGCTCAATGAGAGCACCACACCATGAATCAAGAGCTTTTTCTAGCTTCAGAGCTTGCTCTGAAAAGTTATTTTGGTGGTACTACAATGCATGAAATAATGGGAGTAGGAGCAAAAAAGAAGTGGGAAGATGTAGAGAATGAGTCCATATTTGAAAGGTATCATGAAGCTCTAATTCAACTATTGAACAATTGAGTGTATTGATGGTAGACCATCTGTTGAAGCCAGACTATTACAGACTTTCCAGGGCTGAGGAGAAAGAGCTGAGGTATGCCTCTGGGTTTTCTGCAGTGGTGAAATGAAGAGCCACAAAGTGGAAAACATTGCAAGCAAAGATTGAAACCACAGTCTGAAGACCAGACTTCAAATCAATAAAAACGATAAAGGAAATCAGACAGAGCTTTTCTATTAGTAAAGAGATTACAATTCCAGTGAAATGTGAGAGTTGAATTGTCTATGCGTGACAGTAGTACATGTAAATTAAATGGACAGCACAGCTGGAAAAACTCTGTGTATTCTGAACTATTACATAAAATGAAGAATTTTTAGTGAAGAGCTGTGATAATGAAATTTGTGACTCATATGGTAAAAAAATATCCCACAGAATAGGCAGCATAATTAATCCTAGAAGATGACAGTTCTTAAGGTAATAGAGGCAGATGTAAGACTGATTATAATCTCAAATAGATGTACTAAAGTTTGTTCCATTTTTCTCATGAGGTCCCCAGAGCCTCCCATCACAACAGAGATCTGAAAAAGACACATGACCCACAGTGATGGTAAAAAACATGGAATTAATAATTTGTGTTCCTGTAAAGTGTGGCATTAGCCAACTTCGGAGCAATAGTGTTTCTTTATCAATCTCTACTAAGATGGCATCTCATATTTTTCTAATTTTAATGCATTTCGGGTAGGCTTATTTGTGGTTTGAATCTTGTTTGATGGGTCACTGAAACATAAAGATTACATAAGATAGAAACAGAAAGATTTACAGTTTCATAGAAATAAGAAGTAAGGCTACCTTTACTTAAGGAAAATACTCTGCTTGAGCACAATTTTGCAATAGTGCATGCAATAGTGTCATGCTTTTGCCAACTCTGCTCCAGGATCAAAATACCTGGGAAAACATTACTCCAGACATTTACGTTTTATGCACCCTGATCTAACTACGCACAGAGTGTAGTGGTGTGACAGACGAGAAAGTCTTATCTTTGCCATATCAAGATGAACAGAACTCACGGTATCAGTATGTAAAATGCTAGCAAGCATATCTGTGATGACACCAAATGATATGGGCTGTTTTCAGAGGATGGGGAAATAATGCCAGAAGCCTGTACTTATTACTGGTAGGACAATTGTGTTCATGAAAGGGCAAAGGGGAGCAGAACTGTAGTAGCCATGAATAACCTGAGGCTTTTAAAGCCAGCACCATGGACTTAAAGCTTAGAGAAATTAGATGAGAATGTTATTACAGGTAAGGTGATATTTAGTTGTTAAACCTTAGTGAACAAAAAGATTTTGTTCGACATATAAGATAACACAACAGTTAAACAGCGGGACCAGGTAAGTTACTGATGTCTGCATGGTTAGCCATAAAATGTACAAGCACATAGGGACCAAGAATCAATAAGATGCTACTTGATTGCAAAAGAATAGGAACCATCGTACTGTTTTCATATTCAGAGTTTGACTGGAGGTTTAAGTTAGTTCTTAAATAATTCAGTGTTTACTACTGTGGTCCCTTTAATTAATTACCTGAAAAAGCTCTTACATGAGCAATCCTTATACCTTTAACTTAGTAAAAATCAAGAATAAGTTTTGCTATTTTCAAGGAGCCTGTTCTTGGGTGAGTTAGAACATAAACTGAATCACAATGAATGAGAGGGAATAGCATTCTCTCTCGATGTCACCTGCCTCTGGAATATTAATTAATTTCATGTAAGCATGAGCAAATAGTCCTATTGGAATTTTTTTTTTCAGGGCTTTTTGAAATACGAAGTTGCTGTTCAGTGGTAAAGAATTCCAGTAGATCCTGCTGGCATTAGTGTTATTCTAACTGTTAATTGTGCTGTAAATTTTGTACAAGTTGGTTGGTGTTTTGTTTGTTTAATGGTAATTGAAACCTGTACTTTAAGGGGTGAATGTTATATTAGTTTTAGTTTAAACTATATTCATCAGCAGCAAAAAATGCCTGTGAAATATGTGTTGCTTCAGCAGGAGTCAAGAACATGTTTTGCGTGATAAGGCTGCATCACACTTATTTTCATTCATCACTCAGTAATGACTATTCAGCAGTTCAGAATGCACCTAGACCTAGAATGAAAACGGAGATAAATCCCAGTGAGTATAGCAATAAAGTAGCCGCATTTTGTAGCAGATTTTTCCCTTATCACAGAATTCTAAAATAGTTCGAGTTGGAAGAAACTTTTTGAAATTCATCTAGTCCAACCTGCCTGCAATGAGCAGGGACACCTTCAGCTAGATAAGGCTGCTCAGAGCTCTGTTTGTCCTGACTTGGAATGTTTCCAGGGATGGGGCACCTACCTGTCTGCTCTAGACAACTTGGTCCAGAGTTTCACCTCTCTCACTGTAAACAATTTCTTCCTTAAATCTAATCTGAATCAACCCTCTTTCAGTTTAAAACCATTTCTCCTTGTCCTGTAGCAACAAGACCTACTAAAAAGTTTGTCCACATCTTATTCGTCCCCTACACATACTTAAAATCCTCAATAAGGTTTCCCTGTGGCCTTCTCTTCTTAAGGACAAACAACCTCAGCTCTCTGAGCCTTTCCAAATAGAAGGATTGCTTCAGCCCATTAACCGTTTTGTGGCCTTCCTCTGAACTCACTCCCAGCAAGTCTTCCTGTACTGACGACTCTATAGTTGGATGCAGCACTCCAGGTGCATTCTGCAGCAACCCAATACCAATTCCTCATTTGCGACATTAATTAGGAACTGAACCAGTTAAAACCCCTCAACTAATCGCAAAATTTTTGCAAAAGGTAACAGTGAGATTGTCAGTGCCAAGGAGTTCTGTAAAATGACTTGGCAAGTGAAAAATTGGAATCTAATCTGTCTTTTGATGGACTTGAAATTAGATATATTGAGAGGACAAAACTCCTTTGAGGCAGATGCCAACAACTGATGAAATCATGATGAAATCATGTGAAATCATGATGAAAGGGAAATCTAAGTGTAGGTAACTGAGTATGGTAATATATTCCAAGAAAAATTTCCATACTCCCCAACAGTGAATATTTTCCTATTCTAAAATTATATTACACTGAATTCCTACTGGTCATTTTTCTGCTTCTTGTAGAAAACATCAGAAGGTAATTCCATTGGGACACTTCAATGACTTATCTTTTGTTTCTTTAAGTACAAAAAGCAAATCAGATATTAATTAGACATTAATAAAGTTTTTTTTTTCTTCAGAAATAATCCTCATTAGTGTTACAATTAACTTTATTAAATGTTTCTACCTATTGTAAATAAATTAAGAGAAATTACGATTATGTAACAAAAACTGCTGACTGAAGAACAGCTACTTCCTCTTATCTAAACAATGGTTTTGGCCAGTATAGTAAAAAGGGAAGGCCATATATATTCATGTGATAATGGCTTTTCATTTTTAGGTTACAGTCAACCAAGGTTCATCCTTACACTGGTTTTGTATCCTCCACAGACAGAACACTGTTCCCTGAGCAGGAAAGGAACACCAAATTTTAGGTTGCTCTTCTTCATAAAGAAGTGTTGGATCAGCTGTCAGATATCCCGTTCCAGGACTCAGCAGTCTTTAGGGATTGTGGTGGAGCTGACATGATGGTCTCTAGACTTCATGGTCAATGAGAAATATGTTAGCTGACTCTGAAGTGGCAGGTTGCCACTGATTGAACTCAGCAATCTCTCACAGAAATAACTAAAACTTTCTGGATCAAGAATATTGGAAATTATGCAGATTTCATTTGTCTCTTTGACTTTGATGTATTTGGAGCCTTCTGGTTTTAGAGAGGCAAAAGCAAAAGACCCCATGTATATGCAATGATCTGGGCCTTTGCAAGGGACTTATGCTATTAAGAGAAGAAAAAATATATAAATAGCCTATTCTGAATTTTGCAGACCAACATAGGTCTTGAACATGGTAAGTCTCAAAGATTTAAAAATATTGGCTGGATTGAGCTAGATTTTAGTTTAGAACTGTTTAAACCTTGAGGGATTTTTCTTTTGAGAAATCATGTTCTTTGACCTTTCTGCACTTGGTGAATTTGGGGCTTGTGGCAATTGGATTCCTTGGCTTTTGTTTTGTAGAGTGTGTTCTGCTTTTAAAATTCATTCTAGCAAGCATGTTGAGCAGAGGCTAGGATCAGTGGCAGTATTTCGAACTATAGCCTACATCTTGGTACAGAAACTTGTTTAGGAACCTTCAAAAATATATAAGAAAGATTCTTGAGGAATAATTGAGGGGAGAACTCCCTTCATGGCGTACTTCGGCTGTGTAGGGAACAAATATTTCTGAAAGTTGGTGTTAACACATGGCTACATTCATATAGTAAGAAGAAGATTCTAAATGTAACATACCTCTTAAATTTCTAGGATTTGGGGGCAAAGTGGGGAAAAAAGTCTTTACTTTTCCCTTCACTATGTTTTCCCTTCATTGTTACTGTTTTCCTTCACTGTCACTAGAGGACCCTCACAAAAACATATTTACACATCTTAGGAACTAAATGTGGGGTTCATACGTGATAATAGTTAACATTTTCTTCTGCAGACTGCTGGAGCTGCAGTGCTAATCCCACCAATGGATAAATTCAGAAAAACATCTTACTAGACCTAACTGCATTTAGCATTTGATACCTTATTTTACAAAATAAAAGCATTTAAGATACAGATAATTAGTTACCTATACTTCTTTTGGTTCCTTCATTATATTCTATAAACATTAGAACACTCCGGGATATCGTAAGTACAAAGTTGACTGTACACTAATGAAATAACCAAAACAAGGAGGAAAAAACTTTTGTTCATCTGTTGCTTCATCAGAGGACATAGTAGCATGACAATCATGGAGTTAAAATTTGGAGAAGTTATTTGAGCAGCATGGACTCCAGTATAGTGCAGCACACTCTGAGAGTCTTCAGCTAGCAACTGATTTGGATAGGGACTAGTAGAGGTTGCAGCTGCTTTTGTTTAGAATGCAAAAGGTATATGCAGTGTGCAGAATAGCTAACTTAATTAGACATCATTGAGTTGTGTCTTGGTTTTGTTTGGAAGGGACCTTGGAAGCCATCTCGTCCAGCTCCGGTTTAGATGCTTTCTAAAGTCTCTCCATTCTGGGATAAGATTTTCTCTGCACTTCTCTGTCAGAATGCTTTCTTGCTTCATGGCACATCTGTCTGGTTTGCTCACCCTGTGAAAGCTGGGAATGGTCATCCTCACTCAAAGTGAGACCACTAATGGAGGGACCTACAAGGCCAGTGCATGTGAAGGCAGATCACAGAAACTTGTCAGCCTTATTTTCTAAGTGCAAATGCTATTTGAAAACAAACACACGAACAAGAAACCCAAGTAAAATTCATTTGGAGCCTAAAAAGGAAAAGGATGTTACATTCCTCCCACAATTCAGGAAGTGCTTAAGGATTTTGCTCAGCCTTAATGATGGCAAAAGCACTTTAGGTAAATATACGTGTGGGAAATTTAAAGCCTTAAGAAGACAGTTTCATCATAGCAATTCTAAACATGTAAAAGCGGATGGTTATAAAGAAAATACATTTGCAATCCTTAGTCCTTAGATGCTAGTAGATATTAATATTTGAATTTCTTTACAGTTCCAATAAAGTAGTAGTTGCTCCTATGTTTTTTAGCAGCAAAGTGCATTTGTAGGTGAAAAATGAAAGGACAACTAAATGTTTTTAAAAAAACAAGGAGAACCAAAGGAAAAAACAAAACTTAGTCCTCTAATTTTTAGTCTGCATTCTAAGAGCTTGATAGTGAAGACAGCAGCTCTGACAGCTGCAGTGGTCTTGTGTTTCAAGTGTGCTTAAGCTGTTGTTAAAGTCAGTTTGCATTGAGTGTTAAGAAAGACAGCAAATTGGTGGTTTTGCTTACTGGGCTGTAAAATTGCTAGATATCAGAAGGTGTCAGAAGAGGAGGAACTGAAGGAATCCTAGTTTTGAACCATAGAAAGATGCAGCATTCTGGAAGTAGCTGATCCTGCAAGGCCAAATGCCAGAGTATCAGCAGGGAGAGAGGGAGAAATTGAAAGAAAACAGATTTTGGAAAGGCACATCTCAGAACTGACTGTATAGAAATAGAACAGCTTTTACACACCATTTCCTGAGGAGACCCAGCTTCATCTGATGTTGATGATATTGGTTGTGTTGAAGGACATTAATAGAAAAATGAATTAAAGTTCTTTTTTTCTCTCTTGCACTTGGAAAACACTCTGGCAGCAACATATGCTCCTGACATAATGGATTAAGATTTTTATCTGTCTTCCTGCTTCTGACAGGCAAGAGCATCATGTTTAGTTCCGGTGGTTGTTATCTCACCCAGCTATTCTAAATGGTGGACAGCAAGAAGTCATGAGACACATAGATAGTATGTCATATCTGGGATTATACACAGGTAATTGAAGGCAGGAAAAGGGTGCTGGAAATATATCCCTCCCCAAAACAAAGCAAAAGAATCTTCCTGCTACCCAACTTTTTGTGATCCTTTCTTTTAGGATCACTTTGAAAAGTCAACGTCACTGAAAAGCCACTCATTCCTTGGTTGATCTCACCAGATCCTTGCCAGCTTTAATGGTTCAGAGGAGGTGCCAGGCAGCTGTGTCCTGTTCACAGCTATGCTGCTTGAATATGTGCAGCCTTCATCATACACCTTTTCTCCTTTCTGCTTCTGGCTCTCCACCTGCAAAATGCAGACAAGGCTGAATAAAAATTGAATAAAATAATAAATAGAATAAAAATTTCTGCAAGTGGCTAATGCACACCAACTGCTATGTATTTTATTCTGTGGAATTGTACTTCTCTTGGTGTCACACAGAACATTGTACTAATCCAAGCAACATTGTAGTAGAATAAAGCACTTATTCCAAATCCATGTAATCCACTTAAAGCAGTCATATCCATTGGTATGTTGACTGTCACTTATGTAACCTGTGCTTAACCTACATTATTGTTGGACATTATTTTTCCCATTTTTTAAAATCTGTTTATTATGAGGGAGAGTAAATGCTGGCACTCTCATTGATGCTGAAGTTATATAGAAATATCTGTAAAGGCCAGAATATTGGTTTAACTTTACTTTTGTAAAGGATGCAGATGAAAAATTTCTTTTTAAGTAGCTTTACTAAACTCAATCCACTGTTTCATCTGTAGTTGTTATGACAAGTTTCTGTTTGTATATACATATATGCACACACACACATACACACTCTCTCTCTCTCTTTGTTTTTATATATGTACCTTGTGTTTTATATATAACAACCTTGTGTTACAACAACTTTATATATAAATAGTGAAACCAGAATTTCTGGATTCCAAAGGTTTTTTGACTTCTAGACTGTTCCTAAAAAACTAGTTCTCAAGAATACAAATGCCAATAGACTCATAGTCTGTGAGATCAAAAGGAAATACTGTGATCGTACAGGCCAACCATCTTTTATTAGATGTCATATGACATCAGAATTTAATATCTATTTGATGCAGAGTGTAGGTTTTAGTTTTCCAATTTTAATTAAAAATCTGCCAGTATCCAGAAGTTTAAAAAATGTTCTGGTTTTACTTTATGTGCAGTTATTTAGCTTCGACTTTCAGACATTTCACATTCCTGTAATTATTTGGAAGTTTGAAGAATAATACTGTACAGCAGTTTGGTGACCTGCATATGTGTTTGGACACTGTGACCTAAAAAACTTCCCTCTCCTCAGCTAAGAAGATATCCAAATACCATTTCCTTGTAGATCTGTTTTTCTCTTCATTGTATTTGGGCTTCTTTCCTGGGTCCTTGCTATATTAACACACTTCTCTTGCCTTGGATGGAGGAAACTAGCAGTGAGATTTGCAGCCCTGCTCAGTGCAGATGTTTAGTAAACTTGCTTGTCATTTTATGAGCCAAATTACACTCTGAAGAGGTAGTCTGAAGAAGGTATTTGGAAAATTGTTGCTTTTGTGGGAGACTGAGATATCATCTCTTTCAACTTTCACACTATTCTGGCAAGTAGTGGAAATGCAGTCAGGTGATTTTTAAGCTGTTGTCTGATGCTAATATATGTTTATTTATGCACTAAAGTCCAGTTTTGCATTTCAGCCCTTTTTGTCACCAGGTAAAGGAACTGGATGAAAGATTACAGCTAAAATAATACTAGTAATAGGAAGATTTATGAAAACTATTTCAGTTTCTGAAGCTTCTGAAATGTTTTCACTAGTGAGAGCAGACATCTGTAGCACATCTGAGATTCTATCAAACAAAACTTAAATTTGTGTATTTCAGAAGATGCCTGTTTGTACATTTGAAGTTTATCTTGGTTAAAAAAAAAGTTGTTTTATTAGTATAGAGAGTTTTCCTAGACTGTAATCATATGAAAAAAAATCACATTTATGTTAGACCATTTTAAGTCCTTTTATCCCAATGGAAGACAGTGAGCCATAGAGATTGCTGTCAAAGGAAATAAACATAGGTGAAAGACATTTTGTGAAGACTGTAGAGACCACATTGCAACCCTGTAAGTCATATGACTGGAGACCAAAAATCTCTAGTATATGCAATTTTAAAATCTATCCCATAAATGATAGCCATGGGTATAACAATCTTTATTTTCTTTTTCTCAGTTTATAATATGACAAGTGTTGTGAATTATGAATCCATAATTGAATAACTGTTGTGGACACACTTCAATTGCTAGAATGTGCAAAACAGCAATGTTACCCTTGGTTCAGGTGGGGCTTTAAATAAATGAAAATAACCAGCTGGTTTGTTAATCAAGCATCATTCCAGCCTTTGTGTTATCTGATATGCAGAAATTGAGAGATAATGGCCTCATTGGAAGTGCTATGAACATTTTGTGAGGTGTGCGGTTGAGAAACCATTTGACTTTCTTTGGCCTACTGACTGTAGGAAAAGAAACTTCAGTCCTTTTACATTTGCCTGAGAGTTGGACAGCAATGTTTTCTTAGGCTGGCTGCATATGTCTTTCAAAGATAGTTTTTGGCAGTTTATTTGAATGGTGGCGATAATGATGCTGAAGAGGGGCAGTAATCCATCTTTTAATAGCAGTGAAGTTCACTGACAGCTGTAAGACCGAATTTCAGGGCAGAAAAAAGCAGCTTGTTCCAAAAGTAACTGCTAACAATTCTCCTCTATTGACTTGAAGTGATAGGTCAGAGACACACACAGTGGCCATGAAACAGTGGTGTTCCCCAGTGCTCAGTGTTGGGATCAGCCATGTTTAGTATCTTCCTCAACCTGAATGAGGGATCAAGTACACCCTCAGCACGTTCACAAATGACACCGAGTTGGGTAGGAGTATTGATGTGCTGGAGGGTAGGAGGGTTCTGCGGAGTTATGTGGACAGCTGAATCAATAAATAGGTTGAGGCCTATTGTATGAGATTCAATAAGGTGAAGTGCTGGGTCCTGCCCTTGGGTCACAACAACCCAATGCAGCACTACAGGCTGGGGGAAAGAGTGGTTGGAAAGCTGCCTGGTGGGAGGGGATCTGGGGTTGCTGGTTGGCAGTGGCTGAACATCAGTCAGCAATGTGTCCTTGGTGGCCAGAAGGCCAGTGGCATCCTTGGCTTATATAAAGAACAGTGTGGCCAGGAAGACCAGGGAAGTAACTGGTGAGGCGTTATCCAAATCTTGTGTTCAGTTCTGGATCCTTCACTTTTGTAGAGACACTGAGGTGCTGGAGCAAGTCTTGAGATGGGTGATGAAGCTGGTGAAGGCTCTAGAGAGTAGGGCTGGAGGAGCAGCTGATGGAGCTGGGGTTGTTTAGCCTGCAGAAAAGCAGACTAGAGAAGATTTTACTGTTCTGTATAATTACGTAAAAGGAGTCTATAGGAAACTGACAGTTGGGCTTTTCTCCCAGGTGACAAATAACAGGATGAAAGAAAATTATCTCAAGTTGTGCCAGGGGAGGTTTAGATTACATATTAAAAAAAAAAATATGGAAAGGTTTGTAAAGCATTGGAACAGATGCTCCAGGGAAGTGGAGTCACCATCCTTAGAGATGTTCATAACCCCTGTGGATATGGCACTAAAGGACATGATTTAATGTTGAACACAGTGGTAGTGCTGGGTTGATGGTTTGACTTGATGATTTCAAGGGTCTTTTCCAACATTATGATTCTATGATTCTAAATAAGAGTAGTAATCAAGTTGTGCTACAAAGGCATCTAAAATGCCAAGGAACTAGGAAAATAGGATGCTGTAAAATATGCCACTGATACTTCCATAAAGTGTAAAACTCAACAAAACTCTAAAACCGAAGCTTAGTATAAGCACTTTGGCTCAATTCTGAATTTTAAATACTACTTCTAAGTATATGCTATAAACAGGGTCAGCTTGGAAAAAAACACTTCATCCTTTTCTTATGATTAAGGATAGACAATAGCAAGATGGGCACAGTCAAAGAAACCCAAATGGGATCAGGTTTTCCTGGGGTTTTAAGTACTTTGATCAGAAAACTGCGTAATTTGATATTTAGTATATGTTCTGTGACTGAATTTTTCCATGTCAGACTTATGTGAAAAATTTCCTTGTTGACAAAACAACATTAAGCAAAAGTGCTGAAAATAGGCTGTTATTTGTGATACTTTCTTGCATTCTGTTAAGGGGGTTTTGGTCGGTGAAGAGTCTACTCAGGAGATATATTTACTTTGATAGATCCAGTATACCACTGATGGCTATTACATATCACTTAATTGTGGAATTCTTTTACTGTCTTACTAATTCTCAGTGGATTTTCTAAATGGCAGTTGAAACCATGGGAAACTCTTGACTGAATCTTGACTGAATCACTTTTGGAATTACACTGGTATTTTTGACATTTGAATTTTACCCTGTGGTTAAAGAGATTTTTCTTCTAAGATGTGATTAAATTAGTTAAGGCCATCTTAAAGTAGCACATAGAGATGTCTGAAGGACTTAAATGATTTATGACATGAGTTGAAGGACTAACCTAAGGAAAGAAAAATATCGCATCAGAAATTTCTACAGTTTTTTTTAAGGTATATATAATAATGGCTACAGTTATACAGACGTGAAATCCAAGATAGTTCAGCTGCCAGATGTTAGATTCCAAAACTAATGAAGTTTAGAGAGCTCAAAGTTTTATCCTCTAGTGGACATTGGATCAGCATTTTAGTTTATTAAGAATATGCAATTTTAGGCCTAAGTTAGATGGAGTTGTGACATACAAGTTTACATTCAGAGTGATATTAACTCTAATCCTCCTGCTATATTGAAATTTGAGGTTATTACATTGTCCCAAGACTAGGTATTTCTAGATACTAACAGTATATTCAATGGTGTAAGCAGATAGGTACAATACCAAGACAGTTAGGTACTATACCAAACAGACCTATCAATAAGAGGTCTCTTAAAATTGTGTTTAAAATTGCGAGCTTCTAGCTCTTGAGTTGTTCCAAGGTGAGGTATATGACCTGTGGCTAAAAATTATAAACTACCTTATATAAACATAGGAGTTGCTTTTAAGCTTATGCTGTAAAGACTTTTCCTCACAATTCCAAGGCTGAGCTGTTTTAGAAACATCCAAGCTGGTTAGGCCACTTCAGATCTGAGGAAGGGAAAAGGGAAAAATCCCCAACAGCTTTAGATGCTTGCTCTTTGCGTATGACATCTGGGGCTGCTGCTGCTGCTGCTGGAAGCCACTGGCCAGGAGCCCAGGCTCCCTGAAATTTGTTCTCAGCTCTCCCACAAAGCTGCTGTGTGATTTCAATCCTGTAATTTTGAGCTGCTTTATGGTCAGCTGTGGTACAACACATAAGAAGGGCAGAAGTTGGGCAGTGGCTGTAGCCACATTCGCTTATCAGTTACTAGAGCTGTGCCTGCAAAGTAGGAAACCTGTCAAGACTTCCTCAAGTAGAGAAAATGTGCGTCCTTTTGCCTGTGATTGTTCCCTGGTTTTCCAGAGATCCTGGCCAGCAACAGATATCTGAACTTCTTCAGAATTTCAGCATGATGCTTTTGCCCTTTCCACCAGCTGTGGCTGCTATTAAATTGCCTCAGGACAGAGCCTGAGGCATTGTCCGGGCAGTCGCTAGCCAGGCTGTTCCTTTTCCTCTTCACAATTTCTTCCTCTACAGTCTTGTTCCTAAAGAAAGAAGACTTTTTTGCAGCATAGTTTTAGGCTGATACATATGGATTTATGCGAAGAGCTGGTACCTGTAGGGGTGGGAAGGCTACAGGGAAAAGGCAAAGGACACTTCAGTTACATTAAAATACATAACTGTGGATTCTTGTACCTCATGGGTGTGGAAGTATGGCTATACTGCTACAATTGATCACAAATGTAGAAATATAGAAACTACTAAGGTCATACCAGGACTGACTGGCTTTTCTGTGGCTTTGAGGTGGAAAAATGTGCATTGAATTTCAGCTTTAGTCCATGGGAGACACTGCAGTAGCTTCGCCTGCTCTTGTGCAAGATGTGTTTCTTTGGGCTTAAGTGGTAATTTCAAGGATTATCTGCTGTCTTTTCTGCTCTGCTTTTTTGGTTTCTGCTCAGCCTGTATTAACATCTGTTTCTTGTTTTATCTTGCTTTTTTTTCATAATTTGTAGCATAATTATGACAACTACTTTGATTGTGGATTGTCATTGGCCCTTGCTGAAGAAACACTTTCTTAATCAGCAAAAATGCATCAAATAGCACTGCTGGAGTAAATAACTTTTTTCCAACTTTAGATCCCTACATTTATGAAATGGTATCTGCAATAATTTTCCATGGTCTTGACCTATGTCAACATCTACTTTACCAACTGTCTTCACCTATTTTTATGGTGAAAAGTGGCTATTGTGAGTCAAAGAATAATAGGTTAAGAAAATAGCTGGGGTTTTAATTATGATCAAAAAAATGACACAAAAGTCTTCTTAAGATGGCAAGTCCAATTTTTGGGGGGTCTGACTTTTGTGACTGCACATAGTTAGCAAGAGGTGTGTCAATAGTTATCTCTCCTGCACTCCTGAGTAATGGCTTGGGTCTCTGGTTCACTTACCTTGGTATGGCCCTTGGATATTAATATGTCCTCCTCACTTTTACTCTAAATCATTGATTTCATTACAAGGTGAAATGCAAAACAGAATGTTGTCAAATGATGCATTAAAGTAGAGCTGGTAGCACAGAAAATTTAATGACAGGACAACTAAGATGCTGACTTGTTTTGTTAGAAAAATAGAATCGTAGAATCATTTGGGTTGGAGAGTACATTAAAGATCATCTCATTCCAACTGTCCTGCATGGACACCTTCCACTAGACCAGGCTGCTCAAAGCCCAATCCAACATTGCCTTGAACACTTCCACAGATGGGGGCATCCACAGCTTCTTTGGGCAACCTGTTCAGTGCCTCACCACCCTCAGAGTAAAGAACATTCACTTTACCTAATATCCCTTCTAAGTAGGTATCTAAACCTACTTCTTTCCTGTTTAAAACCATTACCCCACATTCTATCACTAGACTGACTCCCTGATAATGAGACCTTCCCCATCCTTTCCATAGGTCCCCTTCAAAATAGGAAGGTTCCCAAAGATCTTTTCTAAACAATCCCAACTGTCTCAGCTCTTCCTCGAAGCAGAGATTCTCCAGTCATCTAATCATCTTCATGACCCTCCTCTGCCTGTCTTGTGTTGGCTACCCCAGAGCTGGATGCAACACTTCAGAGAGTCAAGTAAAGGAGAAGTGTCTTTTGATATAGCCCAGCATACAGTTGGCTTTTTGGGATGTGAATGCACATTGCTGAGTCATGTCCAGTTTATCATCCATCCATATGCAGATCTGCTCTCAATCCACTCATTAAACCCGTATTGAGGTTTAGGATTACTCTGACCCAGGTACAGAACCTTACATTTGGTCTTGCTCACCTCACAAGTCTCTCTGTCCCTTTGGATGGCATCCCTCTAAGACAGGAACTGTTGGAGCAATTTTTTCCCTATGGCCTATTCTGGGACACCAGTCTCATATTCTGTCTCAGTGTGCTATCCTCACTTCTGTCCTTTTGTAGCAGGGTCTTTCAGAACTCAGATGTATGAGTGTTGAGCATCCTTAGGCAAGTAAAGAATAAAGTGTAACAGATGTAGCATGAGACCATCTAACTGGGAGGGAGGATACTTGTCCAGAGCAATCAGTCTGTAGACAAACTCCGAGTAACAGTGCTGCATTGCTGTTCAGCCCCTTTTGCTGATCTGTTTATTGGGTGTTACCTTCCATGTCCTCTGTCTGGGTTTTCTCTCTCATTTTCTCTTTAATCTGTAGTGTTCCTGTGGCACCGCCTCTCTTGTTATCTGAGGAGGAATTTCCAGTTTCTTCTTACAGGCGTAGGACAGATGGAGGCGAAGGAAGCAGTACTAGGGTTACAGTTACAATTTCAATTAGGAGTGGCACCTTCAGGATCTCTTCTTCATAGACTGCAGACCAACACCTTCACATTGAATTTTGTCATAAAAGTCACAGATTCTGGTATGAAACTTACTTCAGAGTTAGAAAATTTTTTCACTCCAAGCATGTTTTTTTCTCAAAATTGAAAGGGTTACACCTTCAATTTGCCTGTAACTTCTGTATAGTAATGGCATTTTCACATATTGGAGTTGATACATTTTTAATAATTTTCAAATATTTATTCAAGCAGACCCTCTCACAGTAGATTTGAAGAAATTCTCTTTCACAACAGTGTTTGTATGTTAAAAATCATTCTGCTTAATAAATTGGTGGGGTTTTTTCTCAGAATGTAAATTTTTTTTTCATTTATCAAACTTTTTATTTCCGCAGTTTATAATTCTGGTTGAGGGAGATCTTAGCATACCTAAATGGGGCTTTTTTCCCAAGAATTCTATTGAATCAATGAGGCTGAAAATGGTAAAAAGTAGTTTTGATTCACACAGAGATAACATTTCATTTCAAATTCTGGCACTTAAAGAGAGAAAAATAGTGCCTGAAATAGCTCAGAGCAGCTTTATTGCAATAGCATTATTCCATGCAGGTCTGTGAAGAAGAGCTGCATCATGCACAAAACAATGTTGTGAGTCCTGAATTAAGGAGACTGAAAATGGTTATTTTAAAAAATAGGTTAGTCTCCAGTCTGGCTAGGTTTTGATTTCTAGACACTCAGGAAATGGAACTTTTGAGGCTGAGGTCAATGGGAAAATGTCTTTTGCTATCTCTCAGTAAGTGTGACTTTATGGAAATGTTAATATGAACTTCATTGTTTGCATACACTCACCTTTTGGCAAGAAATGAGAATCTGTATAGTTAATTACTCCAGAAATGTTCTTTTTATACAAATTAGCTCCTTTCATACAGAATCAAACAAATCCAAAATATACCAGGCATTCTACAGTATACCCATACAGAATACCCAAAAAATACTCAAAGGTAATATGTGTTACAATACTAATGTAACTTCCGAGCCTTGACCTTGTTTTCATTAATATAACCTAGTGATTGTACAGTGTTGAGTAAACTATTCCATTTAAGTAGCAGGGATATTTTCTGTAAACAAAATTGCATGCATTGACTTGTCAGATGAGTATATTGTCTTCCAGTGATGTTTAAATTAAGTTCTAAAAGGTTGTATCAATATAACCTCCGAATAAAAAGAATTATTCGGCAGATCTCAACATAAGGGATTTGCTAAACGTCTTTCAGGCAAAGCTATAAGTAGGACTGTGATTAGGCATGTTGGGATGTTTTAGGTTACTCTGTCTACCATCCTGAATTGTCTCCCTCATAGCGGTGCGTGGTCACTGGCTGAGAGTGGTCAGTTTAACTTCTCTCTTTCACTGATGTGGTTACCTGTACTATACAAAATGAGTCCTAATATTTTACATCAGGTTTGTCTAGTTTAAATAAAAGGAGACTGAGAAGCAATCTCTACAGCTTCCTGAGGAGGAGATGGAGAGAGGTGCTTGATGCCCCAGGCCTATAAAGACACATTTAGACAAGGTCCTCAATACTGTGCTTTAACTTTTGTTCATCCCTACATTGATCAGGCAATTGGACTAGATGATCATTGTAGCTCCCTTACAACTGAAATATTCTGTATGAGTCTAGTCTATTCCATCTAGACACTTGCATTCCATCATTAAAGAGTTACCTGCACTATCCTCCCATATGCCTACTTAGGCAAATGTGCCATTTGCCCACATTGTTATTTGTATGAAATTAAATGGCCGTTTTACTTAGAGCAATTCTATGCATACATAAAATTATCATTAAGTCTTGTGGGAAGACAAGAAGTTAATGTTTCTTTCATTGGGTTTGAGTCTGATCATGCAAGCTGCACAGCCCTTCTGCAAAATTACTCTTTCATATGTTTTCCCTAATTTTGCTAGGAGCTGAGGAAGTAGGAATTATGGGCAACATTCAGCATGCAATTGGGCCAGGGCCTGGAACAAAGTCCTTTGTTAAAAGGTGGTAGATAAGATATAAAAATTACCTGTATCTCACTAGAATATAACCACTTACTATACTGCAGGCTTGCAGATTAACTCAGTTGATGCAAAGTCTTGTACAAATACATGCATATACCTATAATGAAAATTCTTTATGCGCCAAATTACGTATATTCCTATAAACTGGAAGTGTGCAGTGCTGCAGTGCTTATAATTGCTTGGATTAAATAACTGATAATATTCTCTATAATATTGTCTGAAATAAAGGAAATGGAGAAAAGAAATTAATTGGGCTTTTTATTTGAGGCAGCAATGTTTGCGTGCATCAGTCTTCACCAGTACTATGCTGCCTTTATATTTGAAGCTTTTTACTGATCAGCAGATATTTGTAGCTGAATAGGCAGTAAGCAATGGAGACAACATGTCACAGTGAATGAGTAAAGAGTTTGGCTAGGAGTTTGTCTGGTCAGGAAAACTCCTTTCATTTTATCCATATAGGAATTGTATTAGGTTGCTGAAGTTCTGCTTAAACTTGTGTGTTGTGCAGGCTCCAGGAATATGTTATACTTCTTTGACTCCATTAACGAAAGAAAGGTATTTTTCCAAAAATCCTCGCAGTTACTAATTGTAGTTCCTATAGAAGCCCTTGGCGCACAGGAGTCCCTAATGCCAAATTAGATTCCCTGGGTCTCCAATTTATGGCTCCTCTAGACAATAGTAATGTTGGTGAGCTATTTCATTAATGTTCATGCATCTAAACTAGAGGTAGTAGTGGCAGAAGGTTTAATCCTCTTCTGCTGAGTCTGTCTCATTGGTTTGTCTTGTGGACACTATTGCAACACTATCAGATCCTTAGATTATGTTGGTGGTAGGCATGTTTAATTCTCCCTGCAGACTCAAGATAGGAGTGAGTTACCAAGTGTGGCATGGTATGCTCTGTGTGGTTTTGGCCTGTGAAGTGTTGAAACTTGTTGACTTACAACTTTCTCAGCATGGTTTACATACTCGTGATTAATCCCTTCAGCAAAGGGTGAGTCAAGATAACAGTAAATATTCTTGCAGCATAGGAGCTTGAGACCTCTCAGTCAGTTGAACACTGAGACCCAAATCTCATAATAAGACTTGGAAAATGGATTTGTATAAGCCCTGAAAGCCATAGATGTTTTTTCAGACAAGTTGAAGCTTTTTTGTTAATGACTGCTAAATAGTAGTAACAGAGGAAGTGAGGCTGTATGGCAGTCTATGGCAGTCCAGGCAGCTGGGGAGTCAGAGACCAAACAGTACATAGGATGCCTGTCTCTTGGTTTGTGATGTGTTGGGAGGTATGGGCTACCTGCAGAAAAAGACGCTTTGAAGAGAAACAAGCTTCTGTTGTGAGGGTCTGGAAAAGAAGGCATATATTCGCAGCAAAAGCCAGGAGAACAGGGTTCATTATTCAGTTAAAAATCTGTCTTTTTCATGGATGAGAGAGCTAGTTAAGAGGCTAGTTGATCCCAGTTTAAAGCAGCCATTAGGCTTAGTGCTTACCAAAGTCTTTTGACTCAACTTTATTTGGCCTTTGCCCAGACATGCTTTGTGTATCCTACAGGCCTCCAGACTTTGCTACATCAAACAGCCTGAGACCCATTAGCTGTTAGCTCCTACGGAGGACTCCTGGATCCAGTCAGATCTGAAGGGAGCTGTTAGCTCCTGTTGTGTTGTGGGGGATTTCAAACTGTACTGGAAGAGGAGACGATAAGTGAGAGAGAAAGGCACACTGTCAAATTTCTCCATTCTCATAGAACCAGAAAGCGACTAATGATTGCTCCTAGAAGATTTAACAGAGAAATGAGTTTCAGTGTCATAGTCTGTGTTCTTAGACTGCATTTAGCTTCTAGAAGATTACTTTTGATCCTGAAGTTAGTTGTTGGGGAGAAGAGAACTTAATTTCTTCCTTACTAAAAAAAAATTAAAACCATCCAGCCTCTCTAAAGACTGTCCTAGTAATCCTCTCTGGACAATTCAGAGATGTCTTTCTGCTTTTTTTTCTGACCGAGAAGTAGAGGCCAGAGTGGTATGGTATGTCTGCCTAAGGATTTGAACTTGTACTGTGAATGCATAGTAGAGAGATTAGCCTGCTAAAGGAAAATATTAATACTGTCTCTGACCAGTGACAAGTATGTGAGCTGAAAGTAACTTCTTTGATATATTTGTATGTTTGTGTGCGCACACAGATATTCAAACAGCACAAATAAAAGGTGCAGAGTTGGGGGCTAGGAGAAGACGGCTGTTGTCTTGGAGTGACTTTATGATGCTTGTATGCCCAAATCGTCTGTTCTGTTGGTCTTGAATATTGAGTTCTGCAGCTTTAAGACTGGTTCCCAGAGTGAAGAGAGAGAGAAGAGGTGCAGAGTGTGTTATCAAAGACTGCACTTGTGCTTGCTCCCCAGCATCCTTCACACAGACTGTGCTGTCTGCAGTAAACAGCATGAGAGAGCACTCCTTAACTTTTAGTTAGTTTTTTCTGGCTAGCTGAGGCAAAGAAGTTCCCTGGACTGTAGTTTTTTTTCCTTTTTCTTAGAATTATTCAAACCTGCTCTGGACTGAAAACCGAGAAGAGCACTGAGAGCTCACATTGCTTGCTTGGAGAGATGCAAATTGAATTTTTGTTGTTACATCTCTTGAAACAATTTAGCAGAAATATAAGCTGCTAGATGTCTGTGAATATACCATGGGGTTTTTCTGTGGTTAGTTCATATTATTTGCATTTATTGAAACTAGCTCCCATTTAGAATAGCTAATACAGAAGTAGCTGCAGAGTCCGCTCTGCTCTAAGGTTTACGTCACTTTTAGTGTCGCCTTTCTTTGGATGTGTCATGAATCTTTGAAGAGGTGTCAGACAGACAAAAATAACTTTCAGAATTACATTTTTAACCCTTATGTTTCTTTTCCTGTTTCAAGCTCACTTTTGTGTTTGTTTTGATTAAAGCTGTTGCTCAGTATCCAGGTGTTTCTCACAGGGGAGTGCTTAGTGTAAAATAAAATTCCAGAGTGCCTCTCTGAGAAAATCTTGACAAGGAGTCACTGTACTTAAAACAAAGTTTAATTTGTTTTTTTTTTTTTTCTTTCCTAGTGGTGGAGGTGATTTAGATATTGGTCTAAAAGCAAAAATTTTGAATATATTTTTAATGTTTTTGTTTTAGGGAAGGGAAAGATAAAAATAAAAACAAACCCACCCTTTTAGAAATTCAATTAGTTCCTTATCGTAATATGCTGTTAGATTTTTTGTATGAGTTTTTATAAATTCAAAAGACGAATAAGTCTGATAAAAAAATCTGAAAATAATAGTATTTTAAACCTGATACCCAATGAAGTCCATCTAGCCGGGTATTTAAACAATTGTTCAAGTAGATTTGTAATGCTAGCTAAATTGAATATAATTAAATATTCCTTAGTGAGCAGTATGTCAAGGTGATTGGCATGATTTCTACTGCCAAAATGAACTCTTTAGTACGAAGTATGCCTTGGAGTATGGTAATGAGAACAATCCCAAGTTTTTGCACGTTTCTTGATAATCTCCACAGAACCATAACATTCTCCGTATGTTTTCCTCGTTGGCAGGTGGAGTGGATACAACAGCAGGTGGTTAAAAGAAGGATAAAGAGGGATTATAAACCTGGTGGTACCCAATCCACTTACTTCAATGATCCCAAGTGGCCAAGCATGTGGTACATGGTAAGTACATGGAGGGTCAATGACTCTGTTTCGTGCTAATGTTTAGTTGTCTGGTTTGTGATATTATGAAAAGGCATGAAAGAGTATGTTTAGAAAAAGCAGATTTGGGGATTTTTATGTAACTATTAAAGGTCTGTAAACTCCTTATAAGTATTACAAAGAATTTGTGGTGAGCCCTGCAGTAGGAAGCATTTATTGGTGTGTTTATTCATGAATTCTTCCTATTGCAAGACATCTTACTTATTTGAGGATAAGCTTTTAGCAATGAGAATGGAAGGAACTTAGCCACAATTTGTGAGAGCCCACTTGTATTTAATACCTAATTCACTGTCCCCAACATAAATGTGTTTTGTCCTGAAACAGAAGAAGAAAGCCACTAACACTGACCATTCAGTGTTATAATTACACTCTTTTTAATAATAAACAATTTCATAGTTGAAATAAATTGTTTGCTTATGCTGTTTTCTGTCTGACAGAAGTTGTATTTTTTCTTTAAAAAAAAAATAAAAATAATAATTTTTTTTTTGCCTGGTAATCACAGTTAAA
Source organism: Rhabdornis inornatus (assembly GCA_013397075.1). NCBI lineage: Eukaryota > Metazoa > Chordata > Aves > Passeriformes > Rhabdornithidae > Rhabdornis > Rhabdornis inornatus. Next base: position 38,474 of record VWZS01000167.1, read on the forward strand.
GCCTGGAGTTAAAGCCGTGATGTTTTTAAAAATATCGTCATTTTTGCCAGGTGAAAATCTTAGGATTACAGAATGGTTAGGGATGAAAGAGGTGTTTGAAGGCCTTCTAGTCCAACCTACCTTTCAATGAGCAGGAACATCTTAAACTAGATCAAGTTGCTCAGAGCCCCGTTTGACCTGATCTTGAATGTTTCTGGGGATAGGGCACCTACCACATCTCTGGGTAACCTGCTCCAGCATTTCACAACTCTCCATGTAAACAATTTCTTCCTTACATCTAACCTGAATCGACCCTCTTTTGTTTGAAAGCCATTGCCCCTTGTCCTGTATAGCAACAGGTGCTGCTAAATGGTTTGTCATCATTTTTCTTAATGATCCCCCTACAAATATTGAAAGGTTGCACTGAGATCTCCCTGGAACATTCTCTTCTCCAGGATAAGCAACCTCAATTCTCTCAGTCTAGCCTCATAGGAGAGGTCCTCTGATAATAGATACTTATAGCAATTCCCTCTAATTTTATCAGAAAGATAGCTGTCTCTGTTTGAAAACCAGTTGTGTTTAGCCACGCTACCTCACAGCTGTGCCACAATTGCCAGTCTAACACAGAACAGACTTTAGAGCATCAAATGGACTTCACTGTTTGTTTTGTACAACTTTCATAATTCCTCATGTCTGTCCCAGTGGGAAAAGATTCTCACTTTCAGACCCTCTGCAAAGGGACCATTCCAGACTGGTTGCATTTACATCTACTGATTAACTCCATGTATTTGCAACATTGTTAGTGATAGTGGGTTTATGACATCTTGTTGAAAGAGATCAGTACAGTATTAGTGGCCATGCTATTTCGTCAGGGAGAATAGCTAAAAATGTGTGAGTGGGTTGGCTTCAGAACTGACTTGGGACATAAAGGACATCCTCATATGGCTGTGTTTGTGATTGTTACTATAGCTGCTTTTGTTAATTTTTCTTAGCTTTGTAAGGTGAAGGGAAAAAAATGAGTTCTTGGTTCGTTAATGGTTTCAGTCATTGCTATGCTGGAAGAGGTTTTAGGTTGCTGGCTGCAGACATGTTGTTGAGAGAGTAGTAAGAGTAACAAGAAATTACTCTTGAGTAATTTCTTGAGAAAGTAATAAGTAAACTATCATATAGAGATTTGCATTTGGATTAACAGGTAACTTTGTTGTGGGTTAAGATTGATACCTTTGCCCGTTGAACTGGCACAATTTCTAACAAGGCCATAAATGCAGCTCAGATTTGTTGACAGAAGTCCTTCTATTCAAAGACTTTGTCAAGTCATATCTGATTAATGTTTTTCCTCTCCAAGGTCTTTCTTCACAAGTACCACTTATTGTAATTTTCATTTTCTAGGCTAGAAATAATACATTTTTGTTTGTGTGATATCCATGGCAAAAAGTTACAAGAGAGAATCAGGCATTCTTTCTCTTTTGAGCCATCACAGTGTTTAAGAGAAAGAAAAGGTTCCTCTGACCTCCTTCCCCCAAAGCAAGGAAAGTTGGAAAAAACACAACTTCTTAAGCATAACTTCTGAATCTTGAGGCATCTGTGCTTAAGAGTAAAATAGAATATTTTTATAGACTAATTAGTGTATGAAACTTTACCAGTCCAACTGTTGTTCAAAAGTGACCTACAGAATCAGGTCCAGTTTGCTCAGAACAAACTGATATCAAAGAAAAAAAAAATCCCTAGTTAACATCCTCTTCAAAACTTTGAGTCAGAAGATAACTAACTCCTCTATGCCGTTCCCAGAGCTCAGCTACCTTCGTACCATCATGTTAAATCTAATATATTTCTTCTCTTCCCCTGATGTTGACAAAATAACCTGTTGGCCAATAACTGGATGAATTTTGCTGATTTTGGCTGGAAGAGGTTGAAGTCAGCTGTTCTGTATTTTTTATTTTGCTTAACTTGGAGCTAACAATAAACAGCATCTTCAGAATGACTGAGGTGACTTTGTGCCTAATTGATTTCACTGTACCTGCCAGTTGTTTAAATGAGTTTCTTTATCTTGTCTGAATAGGAAGCTGTAGAGAGTAAATAGGCTAATATATATTAAAAACAAGAGGAAGTAAATATATTAAAAAATAGAAATATATGCAAACTTGTGGTTAATATAACTAACTTCAGTAGACTTCAGTCAGAGTACTGTTGTTGTTGACCATTTATTTTTGTTCCCCACTTCAAGAAGAGCTTCATAGTGGTAGGCTGAAGCTGGAATCTCACAGGCATAGAGGCACAGCTTTCTACAGCTGTAATTTACCTCTGCCGTGACGATGGACTCCACTGCATGGGTTTTTTACATTTTTTAAAAATAAGAAAAACATATTAAAAAAGCATAATGAAAACAGCGTTTATTTTTTCAAAAACTTCCGAAAACATACTCAAATAGAAGTCGGTAAACCTGAGAAAATATACAGTGACTGGCTGTGCTGTTTCTCCAATAGATTATGAGAACTGGGTTCTAGTTCTGTGGGCTTTTCACAAAACTGGACTGAAAGGACAAGCAGATCAACAAATGCCATGTGTTCTAGGCGTTCAAGGTGGAAGAGGATTATAGCAGTGCCACGAAGGCGCAGTAAAACCGTGTGACTGAGCCATAGTGGAAATGAACATTTACCAATTACTTGGTGAATAATAGAAAAGTAATTTCTTGGATCAAACAGCTATATAATATTGTTGCACAATTACAGATGTAGAGTGATGTAGTGAGGTTTTTAGAAAGCTGTTGAAGGTAAAAGATCTGCTGAGAAGCCTCATTAGTCAGTATTGGTCATCAATCACCACATTTATTGGTATATTTGCACTGCAAGATTTCTGATATAAACAGGTGAAATGTAATTTATACTGCAATTGAGCGCAATCCACACAGGCTGGTGTGTACTAAATTACTTACATCTAGGGCTTGCTGCCTTGAGCTCTGATGCTGAAACCAAAACCCAGGGAAAATTGCTTACTTTTCACTTTCAATGAGGACTGTGAAGCAAGCACTGCTTTGAGCTTCAATGAAGTGTCTGGTGAACCCAGTTTATTTCATTTCTTCAGAAAATTCCTCCAGTATGCTACACAGTGCTCTCCAGTTACAGTTGTGAGTTCCAGGTGAGCTATACTAGCTCACAGGGAGGGACAGACCCTTCTGCTCTGACACAGTATAGTTGACTCTGGATGGCAGCCAGAATGGGACTAATAAACCTTTATCAGCAGTGAGTAATGTGTGTTTCCAAATGTCTTGTAGCCATGAAATAAGGTGGAGGTGACAAGTTAGACAGGGGAGTTGCCTCCCTTATGCCACTGATAAGATCTGTAGGGAGTTGGCTTACGTTGTGCCTCTCCTCCCAGTTCAAGCAAGTGGCAGAGCAAAGAAAAAGATTTTACATCCCTGGCCTTGCCATTAATGAAGACAGCTGTGGTGGGTGGGACTGTGAAAGGAGATAGAGGGACAAGGGAAGGAGTGACTGATGAGATGGGTTGGAAAGAGGCAAAAGAAGGAGAGGTCACAATGGATCTGAGTGATGGCCCAGGTATGAGGAGGCAGAATTCAAGAAAGAATTTCACCTGCCATATGCTAACTCCACAGCAAATGAATACATGTCACTCTCCTTTACGACTTCTTAAAAGTTTGTTTGAGAGCTAAGGAAAAACCTCACTCTCTTTTTATTGCCCTCCCAAGAACTGTTCTCTCCTTTCCTCTGTGGAGTGGAAGCCAAATGGTTGTTCCTTCTGAGGTGGCATGGCATGCTTGAAAGTGTTTTGCGTATTTTGTAACTTGGTTTGGTTGTTGCATGCACTTTCATACTTTAGGGTTTTATTGCATGTGCTCTACAAAGTTAAGAAGATGATCTGTGACTTAACTTCAGCAGAAGTGCTGTTAGAAAGAACCACTCTGCCTGCCAAACATTACCTTGCAAATCTACATGTGGAAACACATATTTTGTTGTTCTCTGTGGACAAGGCAGAACAATAGCATGAGGTCAAGCAATACAGAATTTGACCTAAATTAATTTCCTTTTGGAAAACAACAGCATACTTTAAGTAATCAAAAGCCTGTAGAAGTGGATTTATCCATGCCTACTGAAAAGAGATTATTAATGGAGATAGTCTAGCAAGTTTAGCAAATAGTTTGAAGACAGACAGACTACACAGGCTTCTTGGTCTGTTCCTTTGGGATATTCAGTTCTGGCTCCTAGATAAGCACACCTGGAAGTGCCCAGAAACACAAAATGGAAGCCAGCACCAGCTGAGGGTTGTGCCAGCATTTTCACTGAAGCAAGAAGAAGCAATACAAAAATAATTTCCATGCTTGCTTGTGGAGAGCTTTTCTGTGTGTCAAAGATATGGTAATAAATCATACAGCAAAAGCACACATTTCTCTGCCTACTGACTACTGTGATTGTATCTTCAGAAGCAGAGTATCCACTTCTATCTTTACATCATTTATTTTAAATGAATTTTTTTTCTGGGCAGCAACTGAGTCACGTTAAGAAACTGTAGGCACTTGTCTGTATAATGTTCTTTGTGAAATAATATTTGTGTATAATACTGTATTTTCCTTCACTGCCTTTTTCTGAATAGTTTTTGACATTAATAAGGAAATAATACTGCCTCAAAATCTTTGCTGAATTTCTAATGATATTTGATAAGTATCTGGTTTTAGAGTTTGTATGTCATATTGGGGCACATTCTAGTATATTTCAGTTTTTATCTTAATTGCACTTCAGCAGGAAAACCACTGATGTATAAACAAAGATAGCTAATTACCTTGAAGTAATTTTTAAAATTGTTTTGAATTGTTTTGAATTGTTTTTCCTCTTTACAAAGGAGAAGGTATCATTGCTTTATAAGAGCAGTTTTCAAGAGCAACTGCTTAGTTAACTATCCACTTCTCAGATTTTTAAAAATCAAAATCAAGTAATGTCAAATAGCAAAACAATTTCTTATGCCACACAGTACTGAATATTAATTTACCGAAAAAAGGAGAGATAATTAAATTAATAGAAAAAATGCTGATTAGTTTCAAACATTATGTTTTATTTTGCTGCTGTTTGCATACTAAAATTGCAGGTGCTTCAGGAAAGGTGTATCTACTGAACTAATATTTTGTACATTTTCTCACCTAAAGAACTAGCATCAGAAATTCCGAAATGACCAGAACTACACAGCCACAGTATGGAATTAATTTTGAGGCTTGCCTGTGTTGTGGTCTGATAAGAAATGGAATAGTATGACATGTTCAGTTTGCCCTCATCAGAAGCATACTCATAACCTATGAGACTTCTAGGAATTTCTGACACACTTACTATATTACTTCCCAGTCAGGAGGCAAAAGTTAAGCATTATGCAAGCGTAAGGCAGTTTATTAACCAGTCAGTACATAGGATCAAGGAAAGTCTGGATAATGCTTTCAGTCATATGATTTAGTTTTAGGTACTGTTGTGGGGGCAGGAAGTTGAATTTAATAATCCTAGTGGGTTCCTTCCAACCTGAGATACTCTTTGAGGAGACCTTGATGCGTGTCAAAAAAGAAACTAGAGAACAGTATTTAGTTCTAGGATGTTACATCTTGTCCTGGTTGTTAAAAATCAGTATGCCCCTTTTAGCTGAAGACAGATGCCATATAAACCCCATGGAATGAGGTCATCAAAACTGCAGCTTTTCAGATTCCTACGAATATGTTCAATTGTGTCTTCCTGTATATATTACATGAACAAATGTTGTGACTAAAATTAGCAGTTTGCAGAGCACCTTAGTTCTTGCTGAGCCTTTTTCAACATTAATTCATGCTCCATTTTTGTCCATGCTTTTAAAAAACCCACAAAGCACATGCAAACTGCTCCCCTTTGCCCCCAACAAGAGAAGAAGCAAATGCATTGAGGACAGACACTTCAGTAAAGTGCGCTCTGCACTACTGCATTACTTTAAGATAATTCAGATGCAATGAAATCTCTGCTGTGCATTACATCTGCTGCTCAAGCCCTGTGGATAGGATTTTCTTCTCAACCAATAAGGAACAGATAGCGGGGGAGACTAACAGTAGAGCAGATTCCATCAGTGCTGTTTGGAGAGAAGTCTAGCAACTGTTTGCATATCTGCATGACTTTAAATATGTTTAGATGAAAATTAACCTAAATATATTGAGCATTTTGAACAGGAGACTGACAGCACAAGACCTTGAGTTTTCTCAAGGAGAGGCAGGTAGAGCTTTTTGGAAAATATTCCAATTCTAGTATGTGGAGCAAGATAGGCGATATCTGTGCTTGCTCTTTTGCTGAGAAGATTATAAATTCTGCTGAACTGGCTGTTTCAAAATGAACTCATTTCCAGCTAATAGCAGAAAAGAAGATGGTCAGGGAGAGAAAGTATGCAGGAGTGAAGAGCCTCAGATATCCCTGGGAGATGAAAGTGTGAATTATTTAAGGTGTTAATACTACTTTTGTCTTAATCTTTCTATAGCAATAGAGCTAACTAAATCATGAGCAGCATGCCATTAAGTATTTTTCCTGTCTTTATTGATTTTTATGTGAATTTCTAACAGAACAAAGTAAGTTATTTTCAGTTTTGAAAAGTATGAAACTATCTTAAACCCATGTAGTATAAACACAGTGGATTAATGAGAAGCAGATATATGATAGACTAAACATGAAATATATAGCAGGGTTTTCCCTCTCTTGTATCTTTTGGACAAGACAGTTTATTAATAAACAGTAAACTACTGGTTGGGAGTAAAAAACTCTGAGTTTGGGTTTTATGAATATCAGCTCCTAGACATACAATTGTATTTGGAGCCAGAAATCCCATTTAGGGAAAAAAAAAAAAAAAGAGAGAAGTTAAGCAAAGAAAAAGCATTTCTGAAGTTACAAAAAACTCTTCCATAGCCTGGTTTAGGTTGGAATCAGTTTTTCTCATTATAAGCCTCCTAGTCTGGCTGAAAATAAGCTGTTGAGGAAAGTTTTTTAAATGCAAGCTTTCGCATGCCGTGTTTGGATGGTATGATGCCATTTGGATGTTTGTATGATACCAGCTGCTGAAGCACTGAAATCCATATACCCATTATTAACTAGGACTTCATCTACACATCAACTGAAATGCAAATTAAGAAATTAATATAGCCTACTTAGAAAGTGTTACAGCCTTTACATCTTGGTAAGGAGTCAGTCTGCTTACAGAAAACATGATTCTGAAAAAAAATCCAAATTCTTGTAGACACTGAATTTGTGTTGAAGAATCAAGACCCTCTGATGATGAAATTTCCCAAGACAGCACACAAGCTTGAGGCTCTATGTTCACATCCTACCAACTATCTTTGCCCCTAGCTCCTCAATCCTGTCCCCATCCTTTGCATCATCTCTTATGACTACCTGAACTACAGAGAAAAAACAAAACAACAAACAAGCAAACCAAAAATCCCAACCAACTAAAGGAAAAACAGCAACAAAAACTCAAAAGAGTGTAAAGGAGGATGGATCAGAATTTTCACTAACAACACTGAGGAGTTAGATTGGTCCAGGTTTCTTGAGCATCTTGACCCTCAGTTTGTGGTAGCTATCCTGTTAGTTTTGATTTAATTATTGGATGTATTTGCTACTCTCACATGGTTGTCCTTTTCGAAACATTGCCTCTTGCAATTTCTATCCGCTCCCACTCCAGATTGGTGATGGAACACTACATAAGAGAATAAAAGTATTCTGCAAGTGAAAGCATTATTCTGCTTTGTGCCTGTCCTTTGAATACGTTTGCCCAAACACACCATAACATTGACCCATTGTCATTTCTGAAAGGTTCCTGCATTTTAAAACCACTCACACTGGGCATGAGATGTGGTCTGCTTTCACTTTCTGGCTGCTGCTGCTTCACCAGTATTCTAAAGTTTCAAATATTGACCTCACTGTGTGGAGCAGCTTTGATCTTGTTTGGGACTTCAAACACAGTGATACCTGAAGACCATTTTGTACATTGTGTAAACTGTAACCACTGACACATTCTGAGGACTAATTCAGCATTTATTCTTCTGAATTAATCTATGTGGGTGGCCAAAGCCACTTTTTAAGCTTGGTTTGTTACTATACCAAGGCCTAGAAAAAATCTTCAGTGGCCTCAACGTTTGAATGATTCACACACAAGATTTGTCCCATGGTCATAGGAGAAATCAAACTATGCCTGAGCTATGTATTTCTTCCAGTCTCCTGGCGTGTAAAAGTTCTATATACGAGTGTTAGTGTGAAGGGAACGGAGGTTAAGACCCATGTTGCCTCCAGGCAGGCACCAAGCAGCAGAGGTCTCCTAGTGCAGTCACATTCTATGGGGAAGGACAGGGACAATTTATATGTCTGTATATGCATTTAAATTTAAAAAATAATAATAATTTTTAAAATGTCTAACTTAACAGTTTCTCTAAGTTATTTTTCTTGTGGGCATTTGTCAATAGGGATACTACTAGGAAATGGATTCATGAAGGAAAATTCAGTCAGAAGGAATGCGTGCAATGACTGTTCCTCATTTCTCCTTTTGGTGGCAAGGAGTTCTAATCACGCTGCATGCAGTTGTTCATTTGATTCATGTGTTGTGTTGGGAGAGGCAAGAAGTACTTATTGTGTATTGAAAAGTTCTCACTTAGAATACCATATCCATATTAAATCCTGGCGTCCATTAAGTCAAGGGATGATAGGTTAAAGTGGCTAAACAGGGAGAAAGTGGCTAAATAGGGGGGAAAGAACAGCTGTTATAGCCGTTCATAAGAATAAAAAGATAGTTCTTTAATTATAAAGTGCTTCCTGTAATGATGTTGTTAGTGAGATTATGTGCAACAAAGTATACAGGCATGGGATCAGATCTCATGCACCTCACTAGAAATAGACATCCACCTGAATGCATTGCAGATCAAGGACAGGTTTGAACATATTCCTAAACTTAATGTATACTTCAAAGTTCTGATTTTTTTCAGTGTCCTCCAAACCAACACTAATCGGCTGCTAATTGGCTCAAATTTTGTGTTTTAATAAGCTTGTCATTACATTAGTTGGTTTTATGGATTGTTTTATGTCAAATCCTCCATCTTTAGAGGAATTGATGAGGGTGTCTGTAACAAGACTGAGATGGATCTTCAGTTGAATTAATATAAAATAATTGCTATTATTTTTATATTTTATTTTTGTTGTTGTGTAATACTTACATTACACAACACCAAGGTTATAAAATGAAACAAGCTTCTTCTTGTCTTCTTTAGAAATCTTTTTTCCTTGAAAAAAATAAAAACTCATACCAATAGCAAAGCAACCACACAAACCCATATTTTTCTGTTTTAAAACAATAAATATCTCTATAGTGATGCTTATCAACTTAAATCTCTAAATTTTGCTCCAGAAGTAATTAAAAATATTTTTTCAAAATTTTTTCAACTTCTTTTCAAAAATGTTGTCACCCACTCCTAAATGTAGATGTGTTGCATTAACTTTGGCATAAAATAAACACCATTGCTTTCCAGCTAGTTTTCAGAAATCAGAGGGGCTGGGTGTGGGTGGGCCTCATTTCTAATTAAAATCAATTCAGAAGCATATTTCTGGTTGAGTTCAATAAGAACTTTCATGAGCAGATTCACAAACAGTGAAATTAAATCGTTGCAGTGCTTTAAGTCTGCTGGACTTAAATAGGAACTTTCACAAACACAAGAGTCACCAATAGTGCAGTTTATTGGAGCAACAAATTATAGATTCTTTTAGATTGCCGGTGATCAGTTCACTAGACCTTGTACGTGTACTATGTGTACAGTACTATGTATAAGTATTCCTAAGTATATTCCAACTCAGTTGGAGATACGAAACTCAGCCAAAGAGGTGCCTCTGCTTTTGGGAGATGAGCAAGCCCCTTTACTTATCTGCAAAGTTGGTTGTATTCTCATCTTCTGCCCTAGAGGATTTCAAATTCCAGTTTATACTTTCAGTACTGAAGGTGAGACCAGTCAAATATTCTGTAATTTACATCATAAATGGTGGTGATGGGCAGCCACTTTATATGTAAATGAGATATCATACTGAGAGTAGCTCAGAGATTACAGATTATGGGCCTTGTGCAAAGATGGAGCAGAACCTCAAAGGTGAGGGCATCAGTCCCTCTTCCACCTGGCTGATGGCAGCATTACAGGTCATTCTCCACCTGATGACCTATCACTCCATCAGCAGGCCATCATGACCTTAGCCACACGTCTCATGGCATATCTCATAGCTGTAGCCCTAATTCCTGCAAGATGTCAAAAGGGGGAAAAGTACAAAACAAACTAATTTTAATGTTTCATGTTAATTCTGTGCTTAGATCCCCACAGCTACTCATCTGTGAACCGGTTCATTTGAGTGGCCTGCTGCCTCTCCAAATACATGTGAAAAAATTCTTGCTCACTGAAGAACAGTTTGACTAGATGACCTTTAAAATCGTCTAGTTGACTTTTGAAGTTTTTGCTTAGCATATTTAATTGAGATTTAGTCATAGTAATTAATGTTTCTGTGTGTATTTAGAGTTGAGTTATTAATGATATGCTTATATTTAAGCCAGAACCCAACTGCATAAACTGAAGCTTCCTCTCAAATTATTTGAAGGTAGTTCAAATAAAAAGCAGAAAAAAAAGCTTAGTTCTCACACATCCTACTGCTTACTGAGCCTTCAGTGGAGTTCCTGACATAGAGCTACATTAGTCTCACAGAAATTAGCATCAGGATTTGAACTCCTTTGGTTAATTCTCCTTTGGTTTGATTGAGCATTGTCTTGATTAAAAATCTTACACCTTTTAGTTGCATGTTTATCTTGGTCCATACTTACCTTGTTAGGCCATTCTTTACTAATGAAAGAAATATTCCCCCTTCAAAAATATAACCATGTTGAGTTATTTGCATGCTGCTGTCAAATCATGTCTTTACCCTCTCAGATAAAATAGGTTCTTTAAGCTTGTCAAGAATCACTGTAAATTGTGTTTACATCACTTATTTCAGACAAGAAGCAGCAAGAAAACAAGCAACAACTCAGTGTTCATTCTCCAGTAACAGACTCCGTAAAACTTCAATACTAGGCACATGCATATATATATCATTCCAGAAATAGCATCATTGCTGTCATTAAGAAAAGTGTCTTAACCTACTTTTTGCTACCCTACTGCATAACTATCAAAGAATAATATGTAACTTCATAGAGCATCTTTTTGAAGCCGTAGGTGACTGTCTATCTTAGATTTTAAATCCTTTTAACTATAACTGAGTTTTTCTGTAGACTCACATTTTAAGCCTTGCACTCTTAATCCTATAGGCATAATTTTTGTATGATTGTAAAACTATTAAGAACACACTGTTTAAATAGGTTCACCTTCGTGACTGATCCAGATGACTCTCTGTTGCTCTCTGTACTTTCTGCTTCACTAACTTTTCTGTAATCAGCTTTGAGAGTCCGCCATATAAGAACATAGTTCCAGCTTTCCTGAACTACAAGTAAACAGTGGAGCCTCTTAAGATTTGAGACTTAATAATTGCACATGCTACGTAATGTTTCCTTAAACAGACTGTGTGTTAAGGAATCAGAGTGTATTCAAAGTACAAACCGATATGCCAAATCTTCTGCTATCTTCCTTATGAGCAGATATGTTAAGTGCTTACAGATTCATACAGTGTCTCTAATGGACCCAAAGATCTCACTACAGTTTTTAAAGAAGCAAATACATTTTTGTAGCATGGTTGTTTTCATGGTAGAACATGGAGGAACATAGTTTACTGGAGGTATATTCTATTTCCCTCAAAAGTCCCCCTTTTACTTGGAAGAACCTTTCTAACTTTGCAAAATATTTTTGTGCATTCATTTTAAAATCATATTTGCATTCAAACAGCAGACTCTTTGTGGGAGAAACAAAATAAAGAGGGAAAACATCATCCATTTACAGCTCAGATTTGAAAATAGAGTAAGCTGGGATAAGAAAGCTAACTGACAGGAATTGTAGAAGATAATGATGGTAGGAATGACAAGGGAGAGAATTCAGAGTGTTGTAACAAGTACAAAGAATATTTTGTAGCTGTAGTACCAGAAAAAGTGGTGGACACAGAGGAATTGTCAACAATCATAAAATTAAACCCATGCCTTTAGTTTACTTCTGGTTGTATAATTTTTTCCTTCTGACAATTCTCTGATCATAGCTTTCTTTAGTACTTTATTTGAGTGTTTCCCTGGATTTGTAAAGATATCTGCAAATCCTGAAACAGTTATCATTAATGAATATAATTCAGTGCAAAGACTGCCTTATGCACAGTATAAGCCAATAGTGATGAATGTGATTTTCCTCCGTTTGTTGTTAGACAAATTATATTTGATGTGTATAAAGCGTGGATACACTGAGGTTGTATATTCTCTCTGTCTAGAGAAACACATAGTATTAATTCAAAACTGTGTTCTCAGATTAGTTCCATATACTCAATCACTTTATTTCCAGCTGGGAGAAGTTCCTTTATAGCACTGCTGAAATCAATGGAATCTACGTGTCTTTGATGCTAAAGTCAAGATTTTGTTAAGCAGCAGCTCCCCAAGACCCTTAAAGCTCAATAGACATCAGTCTGTGTCTAGTTCTCCATAAAAACAGTGCTTTCAAGTGCACTGGACTTCTCCAGAACCGTTTTCCAATATCTGCATTTTCTAAGATAGCTTGAATTCCTGACACTGCTGAGATTTCCTGTTTTGACAATATTTTTACATTCATTGTCTATTTTGCAGTCTTTCTTGCACAGCTGTGCCATAAATCTCTGGATTAACCATCTCCAGCATTGCAGAGGAGCTTCAAAATTTGATCATCTGAGTCAAATTTCCTGAGACAATAAGAAGAATAATTGTATGATACTTCTTTATCTTATGCAAAACTTTTTGGTGTTTCTTTGTTGGGTTTTTGTTTATGTTCTTGAGTAATCCTTCCTTTTCTTTCCCAGGCCTCCCTAGCTTCTCTGGGCTAGTTCTCTCATTTATGCCAGATTATGTCAACTGCAAAATATAACTATCCACCCTCTCTGTTGACTTGGCCTTATCTTCCTAGGTTTCACTTACACTACACAGTGGGCCTGGCATTCATCAACCCTAGCACACTCAAATGGTGAAAAAGCCTACTGATGCCTACATCGCTTACTTCACTGTAGCCAAGCTAAAATAGCAGCTGTTCATCTTAGTCTTCATCTTTACTGTTATTTCAGAGCATGCATTTCTAGTGTTAGATGGAACACTTCTGTAAGGCTGTTTAAGGAGGATGTGAAGTGATTTCTGTACTTGTGTCTCAAGAGAGTAGTTTCATGATCCTAAAGTTTGTCCTCTGGCAAGTTGTAATCTCCTCTGATATCCCTGAACAAACAATGGACCAAGGCTACAATGTTCTGATGGCTTTTATAGTTCTTAGGGAAAAGGCTGCTAGGTATCAAGTAGCATAGATGTTTATTCCTGTACTGAATGCACTGTGAAACAGTTTCAGCCTGAGAAATACCACATGCATTTTCCATTACTAGTAATGGAATGTGGGGTTCTCTTCATATCCTGACCTAAAAATGCCCTATATTTCCTACCCGCTTTTGTTCCTTGAGAAAGAGCACGACATGTATCTTTCCTACAGCCTCCTGGACATGTCGTGTTGTCTCACATCACATCTTCTTGTCCCTCTGTCCCCTCTCCCCAGCACATCCAGCCATTAACAGCAGGTATCAGCTTCATGGATCAGAGGCACCATACCACAACATAAAATAGAGAAAAAAGGACTGCAGCAGTGGAAGAGTCCTTAAAAGTTGCATACAAGCATTCAGAGTCAACATCTCTTCATCTTGTTGCTTGGAAATGCTCTTATTCCTACAAGTTCATAAAAAGAAGTTTCCTAGTCCATCGTATATCAGTTCCCTGCCCAGCCCCAGCATCTCAAAATAGTATATTCTTCTTAAACACCACTCTTCCCTTTTCACTGTAGAATGAAAAAAGAGGGAAAAGAGAAGGAAGTGAATTTGTGTAAGCCCCAGGCTCCTCCCACTCATCAATCAGTTTCTTGGAAGGTTAGTGCATAATTGAAGACGTTGCTCAGGGCCTTCTTTCCATGAAGTCGTTTCAATTCTGTAATATGTTTGCTCAAAGTCTAAATAAAACCACCTTTGTCTTCCGTGCTCCTTAACAAATTGATACAGATGTAATGGTCTTTGACTTGAAAACAGCTTAAAAAGTAAATTGTGAAGAGTGTGTCTTTAGTACTGTGGCAAGAATCTTTAGAAACCTATGAAAACTATTTTAAAGCAATGTTTACCATCTCTATCTTTAGTAGTTTTCTTCAAAATAATGAAAATATCAGGTCTAGCTTGAGAGAGAGAGGGAGGGAGAAATTTGATCTTACTAGAGAACTGCAACTGCATGAACTGATGCATTAAAAAAAAAAAATCTTTGGACTTCCTGNGCTATTGATGGTATCAATAGCAGCAGCAGTAGCAGTAAGTCGTTGTACAGTGATCTTGAGAGACTATGGCTGCATACAGACATACATTTCAATGCGTGTTTCTTCTCTTCTGGCATTTTTTGGCAGTAACCCCAGGAAATTGTTTACTTTNAGTATGATGTTGTAATGAAACTTTGACACTGGTTTTTAAAAGTTTTTAAATGAAACTTTTCATATTTGCCTCTTAGTGGAAGTGGCAGAGCATGCACAATAACCATCAGGCATTTTTAGCTACTTTTCTTTCTTGGGCTTGAAGGAACCTCTCCTGTTGCCACCACATGGGAGGGAAACAGGACTGCCAGAACAGTGGCAGATGTCCTACTGGAGACACAGGTAGGAGACATGTAGGAGGAGATGTTAGAGGCAGTTGCAGCTGGGAGAGAAACTTTACTGTCTGAAGATCTAGAAGTGGGGGAGCTTCTCACTGCTAAAAAGGGTGCACTGTCATCAGCCTGTGTGAAATGGGCATAAAGGGCTTCCCTTAAATTAATTCCTCTTTAAGCCAGCACACAGTTTACAGAAAAAACACAAGTACTGACTTTAAAAAGTGCCAGTGATGAATGGACTTGTCTTGAACATAAATTTAACACAGTATGAATTATTCTACTTTTGTTAAGAGTAGCAGTTTGATCACAGCAAAAAAAAAAAAATTATGAACTCCTTATTTTTCATTGCGAAAACCCATATATGTAGGTTTGTAAGTTATCAGATACTCTTACGAATATAAGAAGCTCTTTCATATTGATTTTCTGTTCTTCATTGCTTAAAGAGGCAAAAAATAGTGTATGTCTGTGATTGTTTTACTGGCCTCTAAGTGTATTCTTTGTTAATGAATCAGTGAAGCTTAAGAACTAAATTAATCTCTTAATTAATCTCTTAATTACTAAATTAACTAAAATTAACTAAATTAACTAAACTCTCTGAAGCTGCATGAGCAATAAATTGGAATTAAATATTTAATGTGATGAGTCTTGAAATATTTCTCTTGATACAGGTACAGATTTTTTAAAAAGTAGCAGTTCAGCAAAGCATGACTCCAGAAGCTGGATGATACTTCATGCAAATAATCTTGTATTTGAGATTAATCAGACTCTATATTATCTGCCTGCTCCTGCTAGATCTTAAAAATATAGTGTGCAGCAACAATCAGAAATTATTTAAAGATATAACTCAGAAGGAAGTACTTTTTGTGTACAGTTAGCAAGTGCAATTTATCATGCACTAAGTATCGGATTATGCCGGAGAAAAATAAAAATAAAGATCTGCAAGTATTCCTCCTTCTAAAAATTCTTCATTGATAATCTTTTTTTTTGGTGAATAAATAGGAAGAAGAAAATGAGAAATACTTTTAAAAATGAACATTATTTTAATAGTCTGTTTAGAAAACGTAGCTTTCACGTACTTACTTCTTGGCTTCTTGGAGAACCCAAAAGGTCATTTCAGTAGATCACATTGTCTTACACCCATTTTAATAAGGATTCTAGCATTCCAACTCTCTTGATTACTACCTTGCTTGCTTCTTTCATTCCCCTTTAAAATTGGATCACCTGAAAAGTATAATAAAAAATGCATTATTTCTCTTTTTTGTTGCAGGAAAAGAGAGAATAATTGGCAAGTTTTAACTTAAAATACTGCACAAACCCGTACCTCAGAAAGCTGAATGTAGCATTAGGATGTCTCCTGTGTTTAAAAAAGCTTATGACCTTTGCTCCCTGTGCATTTTCCTGGACAAAACTAGGAGTGCCAAATGCCCCACATTACATTCCCTTGACAAAAGAGGGAGATAGTCACTTCTTAATGTAAGAATCAGCCCTGTGTGTCCTCTTTTTCTCTGCTTATGTTAAACAAAGTCAAGCCATAGGTCATTGACTGTCCTTCCTCTATGAGCAATCTTGCGCAACTTCTGTCCTCTCCATGCTTGCAGGTTAGTAGCTGACAAAACCCTCTGATGCAGAGAACATGACTAGTATTTTTGCTTCTGTCTGTGCCAAGGACCATTTCACTACTAGTCTAAGGAAACCAGACTTTGCTGTTGTTGCTGCCGTTGTTCTCAGTACCCAGAGTCCATCTTTTCTAATCCCTGACTGGGGTCTAGTATTTCAAAGCTTTCCCATGATCACATGTATAGGTACTCTAACACTAAATGAGATCCAGGATTTGTCAAACTCACAATTTGTATTCAAAATTGTGTCATTCTGATTATTGTGTTGTATTTCGCTATATCCCTGTAGATAAGGACTAGATTTTGCTAAATAACTCATTGTAACTAAAAAAACTACAAGAAACCAGTGCAATGAAACCATGAAGACTTACAGAGGGCGCAGTATGCCATTTCTGTGAAACTGCATGTCACAGAATTAGAACCTTCTGTTTCTACTCTGTTTTTGTAGACTAATAGGCATTTCTAAGCAAGACAGAACAGAATTTTACAGTTATTGTTCTTGTAATTTGATTTTCATCTCATTTTGATCATTGATATGTTCTTGATATTTCAGTTTAACTGCTCAGTTTCATTTCTGATCCCTAACTGGATATACCAGGGCTCCAACTACAAGAATTAGTGTAGCAGACACATTAGGATAATGATAATGACCATAAGGTAGTTTTTAGAGACATTTCGCAAAATCATCATGAGAATCCATGGTCATGTCTGATGCTGACTGCAAATGGCAAACTTCAGATAATCTTTCTAGTGTTATGTCTGTTTGTTAATTGTGAAAAGGCAGGCTTCCAAAATGTCTGTCCAAAGGTATCAAAGATACATCTAGAATAAGATATATTTTGTCTTTTTATGCTCGTGTTGAATTTCAAGTATGGGAAAAGTTCACTGTTTGAAATTTTTCGTGCAAAAGCCTTCCCTCTTCTATGTGTACTTCAGAAGTTTTTCCTTCTTGTGCATGGTTTCTGTTAAATACAATTGGTTGTGTCATTAACATTTTCAAATTAAACAACCCAAAGAAAAACATCATGCTTTGACTGCCCTTTTAAAATCTCAGTAAAATTACTCTAAATAATGGGATAAGAGTTTGTTTATTCCTTTTGATGGTATTCTTCAGGCTATGGATGAAAGCAATGTATGTTGAAGTAGTGCTAATTTAATACAGTTGTCTAGTCATAGTACCAATGCAGGAAATTTCTGAATTACCTTATCTGTTTAGAGAGGCAGAAAATACAGTAGAATAGTCTATTTCATACCGTTTCCTTTAAAATTCAGAAAACAACAGTTCAAGGATTGACAGATCTAATAAAATTTTCCAACCACTGTCTTTGTACATGATCATGGCAAAAGTTGTTTTTATTCTATCAAATAAAATTCTAATTCAAATAAAATTTCTAACAAGAAAGAATATGGAAAGTAGATTGAAAATAAACCATAAAATTCAGTATTTCTTCATTGATACAGAATTCAGTAGTTCTGAATCACGTAACTTTTGTTATCATGAGAGATATTTAGTAGTTTTTTATTTGGGTAACATTGTAAATTGAAAAAGTGCTTCCAAATTAATTAAAACCAGCCCTCTGCTAACAACCTGACAATGTAATTCATATTGGTGGTAGAGAAGCAGTACGTGGTTAAAGAAAAATTACGGAATGGAACCCAGGAAATTTCCTTGCATGAAATGTGTTTTGAAGGAAAGAGGAATTTTAACCCAATCCAGCAGTTAAGCGTCACGTAGCTGCTTACTCACTCCCCCAGCAGTGGGATCAGAGAGAGAAGCACAAGGGTAAAAGCAAGAAAATGTATGCATTGAGATAAAAACAATTTAATAGGGAAAGCTAAAGCTGCACAAGTAGCAAAACAAAACAGGGAATTTATTCACTATTTCCCAGGTGTTCAACCATCTCCAGGAAGCAGGGCTCCATTGTATAAGAATGACTTGGGAATACAAATGCCATCACTTGGAGCATTTTCCCTTTCCTTCTCCCCCTCCCCAGCTCTAAGTACTGAGCATTACATGCTATTATCTAGTCAGTTGGGGTCACCTGTGTCCCAACTGTGTCCCTCCCAACTTCTTGTCCACCCCCAGCTTTCTCACTGAGGGAGTGATGTGAAGAGAAAAAAAGGCTTTGGCTCTGGTAAGCACTTCTAAGCAATAATGAAAACATCCCTGTTTTATCCAAACTGTTCATCATAAATCCTAAACAGCCCCATACTAGCCACTGTGAAGAGAGTTAGCTCTGTCCCAGCCATAACCAGTCCAAGGGGAAAGAGTGCAAGTGAGGCCAATAGTAGCTAGCTTTTATTAGATGCTGTTACATGTGGAGTGGCATATCTATACCATATACCATATACCACATACCACATACCACATACCATATACCATATACCATATACCACGTACCACATACCATATACCATGTACCACATACCATATACCATATACCACATACCATATACCATATACCATATACCATATACCATATACCATATACCATATACCATAAATGGTATGAAGAGTAATTGCACTCCAAGATTTAAAGTGTTCTTGACTAAAGACAGATCAGACTGCTTGAAGAGGAAGATGCCCATTCTGCTTTATCTGGAGAAAGTCAGACACAAATATGAGGGAAAGTCTAATTTGTGATTAAAATACAGGAATGTTAGATCAGATGTTGAATTAAACAAAACTGGGGTGTCAGTGGTAAAAGACAGTACTGGAACAGAAAAAAAAGGCTAGAAACAGTGCAGTGATTAAAAACTGCAAAAATAAATAATTTAATAGAAGACAAAAGAGTAGGGAGTAGAGGTGAAAAAAATCAGATGCTCTTTAAATAGGACATGAGAAGTTGTTTTTTATTGTAATGATAATAACTGAGCCCTTCATCTGCTGTTGAACTACTCCCATTTGGATGCTTCTTTGCTGCCTTTACATTTTGTATCCGTATGTTAACATACGCTGTGCACTAAAGTTACAAGTGCACCCACAGGCTGTTTTACCCTTCGTTAATCAATTTGACCTCATGTGTCTCAAGAGAATCATCAGAGCACACAGTAAGGCAAGAGATGTCTTTCATGGTTGCCTCCATGCATGTAACAAAGGCCCCTTCAGTCACCGCCACAGAAGCAGATATTCAAGTAAGACAAGTGAGGGCAATGGACTCGTTAAGGGAAGTATGCGGAGGTCCAAAGAGCTTGCAAAGAAATGGAGATTAAAATACCCATATGCTTGCTCAGCCTGTGTTGTTTGGCTGGCATAAAAGCAAAATAACAAGCTCATCCCCTAGGAAGAGAAGACAAGACATTAAGCAAAGCAGTCGAGGGTCATTTGGCATTTCAAAAATGGAGATAAAGGCACAGTGTAATGGTCCAGTAAATCTGACTGGAGGCTAGAGCCAGGAATCCTGATTGCACATTGTAGCTCACTCTTGAGTTTACCCTGTGGCTAAAGGCTGATGGTTCCACCTTCCTGTCTCTTTGTCTTCACATCAGAAAATGTGGAAAATGGTATTAAAAACTTTTGCAGGTATTTTCTGATATTTAATTTAGTAACATTTTGAAAAAGACAAATGTACCTGGAAACATTAAATTTGTTTAACCATCTTGTTTGTACATTAGAAATCCTTGTTTGTACAAACATTACATTCAGACAGCAAGTTTACACTGTAATTAATTTCATAAAGCCAGCAGCATGACCATTTCCAAGCAATACAGAGAACAAAAGCTACACATTCCTTGGAACTGGTCCCTGAAGTCCTTTGTGTGGGGATGGATAGACAGAGAGAGATAGATATTTGTGGGCACAATGGAAAGACCCTGGGAAAAACTTTATATTATGTATAATAATAAAACCTTGCTCTAGTAATAACAAACTACCAATCTTAAATCCTCTGATTTGAGTGGTAAACTGGAGAAAAAGGAGGAGATGGAAAATTATGATTTAATAGAAATCAGTTTGCACATAGGATTGCTAATGGTTCTTCAGTGTGCTGACTGGAGGAGACTAAGGTGGAGTGCACCCCTCCCATTCTATTTACATCTTACAAGTTGCAGAGTGACAAGACATGGGACTGAAGTGGGGGCATGAGGTGGTGGGGCAGGAATTGATATGGAGCATGCTTTACAGTTGCTGTTATTATGATACAAATTTCTTCCTTAATTTCTTTTTTTCTTCCTCCCACACTTTGCTTTTACCCCTCCCTGTACCCCCTCTTTTTTCTCTTTTTGCTTGTTGCTCTGTCTGAGCTTGGCGGAGCTGCAGGAAACCAGTATTGATGAGAGAGGTCCAGTGAACTAATTTCACAGGGGAGGGCTGTGCGTGTGGATTAGAGAGTGTCTAATGGGGCATTACAAATACCTGAGGGTCATGTCTCATTGCCATGGTGAGCCAGATTTCTTCACATGGACTGGGTGCATTTGTGTCTAGGAAGAGGCTTTCAGCTCTAATGTACACTAAAACTTTCTTTCTCCATCATACTGGACTTGGTTCCTCTGAAAGCTGTACCCCAGGCTGCTGTCAATCAACACTATCTACAATTCATCCAACCTCCTAAGATTCAAGTTTTTCAGGGTGGTGTTTTCATTACAGGTTCTTTACTGCAGCTCATCTCCTGCTGATACTGCACAAAACCTGCCAAAAGCCTTCTTTTGTAGATAGAAATGAATCTTGATTAGTTTCCAAACATTCTGTCAAGAAATTGTACACAGCATGTAAGCTCTAAAGAGCAAGGTGGTTTTTTTTTTCTATGGCCATTTCAGTATAGACATTTGTCTGCTTTAATTCACATATGGTTTGGTTTTTTGGAAAAAAAAATTCAAATGTTTCAAATTCAGTACAGCTGAATGCTTCGCTTTTGTATTGCTTAGCATGAAGAGTTATCAGAAAGAAATAAGTGCGACTAGCAGTTTTTATACAATTTGCTTCTCTTTTAATTGTTTTCTGTCTAATAAAGGTGTTGATGTTGTGTAGTTCCTATTCAAATCAATATATTCCTGTGCGATTTTAAATAGTAATGTCGATGTAAGTATGATAGTATCTCAATCCCTCACTGCTCAGTAATCTCCAATATACAACATCTTTATGTCCTCTTCTCTCCCCAGCACTGCAGTGACAACACCCACCATTGCCAATCAGATATGAATATAGTAGGTGCTTGGAAGAGAGGTTACACTGGAAAGAATGTTGTGGTCACCATCCTGGATGACGGCATTGAAAGAAACCACCCAGACTTGATGCAGAATTATGTGAGTGTCCACAAGAATCCAGATTTTCTGCTTTCTTACTTCTCAAAAATAATTTGCTGCTTCTAGAAAGATGGAGAAAGAGAGGAGGGAAGGAGGAAGAATCATACAAGTGTTTCTTCTAACATTAACATCAGTGGAGGGAAGGAAAACAGTTTTTGGTAGTGTGTATTGTTGTAGTTAAGACTGTGTTTCATCTGAACATATTTAATATCTGGATGCCTCTTGTAGCTGAGTCCTAAATTTCTGAAGGATTGGAACCAATATACTGGATATTTTTTGTCTCTTCTGCAATTTTTTTATTTAATATCTTTACATTCTCAGAACTTAGAAATGGAATACACTGCTTTTCAGTTAGCATATGCAGCTGAATTCCATATTTGGCCAATACATTTAGTCAATGAGACAGAAGCTTTTCTCAAAGACAGTAATTTTACAGTAATCCTTCCACGCATTAATTTTTAAAGCTATTTATCATACTGCTAGAAACAATGTGAGAGGAAAAGTATATGACCTTTCATGATCCACTCAGTCAAAAACAGGTGTAGAATATTCTGTTGTAGAATATTCTTTCTAGTAAACCTCTTTTAACTCTACTGAGGCCCCTCACAACTTCTAATAGAGCTGCATCCATTGTTTTCTATGTTCTGTGTCTCACATTGCCTCAGGAGGTTTCTGTTTGCTTGTGGTTCACCGCATTTAGATGACTGATTTCATCTGTCTTGGAGCCCGATAACATAAGGGCAATATTCTTCTCTAGTGGGTTGCTTCCTGTGTTGGTGTCAGAGTTTGAAGCTATTCAGAGGATCAGGAACACATTTTGCAGGAGTGATTTGTCCTATCTTTTGGAAGTAGGCATTAGCTGAAGGCATGTAACTGTGAGGAACTTACGATTTGTCTGAAATAAAGTGTGCAAGGTGTACTTCTACACAGGGTAATAAAAGAAGCAAATATCTTTGGATTGAGCTGGACTGGTGAAGATGACCAGTGCAAGGCATGCATGTACCTTCATTCCCATTACGAATGTAGGTCTTGTTGAAGAGCCCAAAAGACGTAAGCTTGCTTTTTTGCCAGCAAGCTTATCTTCTTGATAGAGCATTAAGAGATCGTGACAAAGACATCTTTAACGACCCATTAAAAGCTACAATTGTGTCCACAACTTAAAGCCACTTATTTTAAATTAGCCACATTTACATATATATCCTTCCTTATGCTAGTGTGGAACTCAGCTTGGAGGATGTGAAAACACAAGTGGGGGGCAATTGCCCAGTTTGCCAATGTATGTTTGACCCTAGCACATGACGCATATTTCATTGTAATATCTTAGATTAATTAAATAAAGCACATAAAATTTTACCTCCCCAGTGGATGACCCAGATTGTATCATGTCACCTCATTCCAGTACTGCCCTACCACTGAATTTAAAGCAACTATTTATATCCCTACCACTCCTCTCTCCCTTTCCTCACACCAGCCAGGGATTCCCCAAATTCACAAGCAGTATACATTGCTGATTTGATCACAAATGCCTTCTATATCGCAGATTATATGTGATGGGGCTGCAAATAGGAATATTTGGGGTGAATGTGTAACTGGTTTTGGACAAACAAGAGTTTATATATTGCTGCTTGCCATGTCAACACACCATATGCTACTGCATCAATTAATGAGAGCCATACAAACCAGCAGCTGTTCGCTCTATGAACTATTTTCAGCTGTAAGAACCATGATAAATATGGAACAAAAAGACAGATATCTTGCAGATATTTGAAACAGTTATACTCCCAAGGAAATGGGGAAGCAGTTTGTGTTGCTTTCCAAGATGTAATTTTATAACAATATTCTTAAGAAAATTTTATTGATCTTATTTCTTGAAACAATGGCTGAAATTTCAGTTACAGTCACGCAGATAAATTTTTGAATCTTAAAACATGCAGCAAAATCCCATTTTTGAGAATGAATTCTCTTAACTTTCGAAAGATTTTTACAAGAGAAGTAGTCTTCTGGTTAAATGAAACACCATTTTCTATTTCCTCCCTAATGCTGGACCTATACTTTTTCAGAGCATTTTTTATCCTTCTCTGTTTCCCAAAATAAAAATAAAATATATAATTCCTGTATATAATGCTTTCCTAAAAGACAGTCACTATAAAACCACAGGAATATTAGTTAGCCTGATTACTTACTTGCAGGAAACTACTAGCAAATGTATAGGCCACATGAGTCAATGGTAATTTAGCAACTGGTTTTCTTTCTTTTGTTGGATACAGGATTCGCAGGCCAGTTTTGATGTAAATGGAAATGATTTTGACCCTATGCCTCGATATGATGCCAGCAACGAGAACAAGTAAGGCGTTATGACACCCTTGACATTTTCAATCTGAGCCATCAGGTAGAAAGTACCAGTTTGTCTATGAAACTCTACAAAACTTGATTCCTCATAAAATGGAATGATCTGCATTAAAATCTTTGTGAAATACATATTTTTGTCTTTTCCATGCACAAATATGACTCTTCGAAAGCATTTGAAACTATCTGAAAATTAAAAATTAATCCAAGAGTTCTGGACATGGGAAATGAACCATTTTCAATCTCTTTGGGAGGCAGAATATATGTGATTACTTGTTTTTCTTAAATATAATTTCATTGAATTATTAGGGGGTTATGTGTTGCAACTGTCCTAGTTTCTAACTCTCTTGAACTTTGTATAATTTTTTTTTGTTGAAGTAGGCAGGTTCATGGAAGTTGTTGCTTTTTTTGCCCCTCCAACAACATCTTTTAAAGTGATGGAGATTTTTCATTTGGGGTTTGATAGAATACAGAAGTGGGAATTCTGGCAGGTTATATCTGTGTCACATGACTAGTTGGAGATATCTCATTGTATTACATATTTCTCCTTCAGAGTTCTGCATTCTGATATTTCTGATTCCAACTCTGCTCTTTGGATGTGCTCTGGTTAAGGTTTGGGCAAATTAGGGAGGTCACCTTACCTCACGAAGTGGGCCAACTTTCTGATCAGTGGATATTTGAGGACAGTTTGTTGGTAGCATTTTCTTAGCTAGGTACTTGGCAGAAAGAAACATCTTTCTGTGGAATTGCATCAGTTGAAGGAAGGAGAATCCTACTTGTCAATATGTTTACTGTGCATTTTGGTTTTTTGAGGTTTGGGTTGTTGGTTTTTCTTGGTTTGGTTTGGTTTGGTTTTGTTGGTTTTGTTTGTTTGTTTGTTTTTGTTTTTGTTTTTGTTTTGTTTTTGTTTTTTTTTAATTGTGAAAAGCATTTCATACTCTCTGCCCCCGGAAAAGAAACTACAAAGGTTGAAACCTTGTATTATGCAGCTAAAATGCTTTGGGGGTTGTGTTGTTTATTTTTTACAAACAAATTTTGTCCAGAAGAATGCAGCAGGTGAAACCTGGGAGTCGGCTGCAAAACTTAACATTGATTTAACTGCAGAAACAAGTTGGAGCAACCTTGGATCACACTTTGATGGGAGAATCCTCTCCTGGTCAAAACATTCTTCATAAAGGCGGGGAAGGGTGTTACATCATAATAGGACAGGTGGAAGAACAGGGCCGCATTACTTGCTCTCTGCAAATACTCTTCAACTGAGCTGCAGGTTTGCAGCACAACACATCCCTCTCTTCTGCTGTTCACCACACACCTATCCCTACACGCACTTCAAGGACACATCCTGGCTCATCTGTGTGAAGATGTTCCTCTTCTTGGACTTAGGGCATAACAAGGGTACAGTTGGAGACTTCCAAATTTCAGTGCACTTTCAATGACTTCTGGGTGCAGCAAAAAGCCACGTACCTTCACCTGTGAAATTGAATTTTTTTCTTTGGCTGAGTACTGAAGTCACTTTCTTACAAAGCATATCCAGAAAAGAGAGTCTGCTTTCTGTTTTATTAGTAGTTAAAGTTTTATATAGGGTATAAATTTGGACTGCTTCTTTTATCTCCTAGAGCCTAAGGGATTTTAGTTTTCATGCCCTGCCTCCCCCTTAAGTGTTTTCACTGCCCAGCCTCCAAGATTCTGCAGTGAAGTGTGGTGATAGGAGGGCAGAAGCTGTGCTGTACTGAGCTTTGTCAGTGTTATCAGGAGGTATAGTGTCAGTGTAGAGTCAGCTTTTGGACACCAAGGATACATGAAGCGTGTTTTCAGTATAAGATTACTTGGCAGTCTGAATTAGAGGCTCAGTGTTTCCAATTTGCAGATACACAAAGCGTGATAATCAGCAGTTAACCACCTTCAGGTTTTGCAGCTTTTGCCCTTTTTACCTAGTTGCCCCTAGACTAAACTAGAATCAAACCACTACACGGGTACTGAAAAGCACTACTAATAGCATGTCCATATTTTTTGTATCTAAAATACCTTCAGAAACTGGGGCAAGAATTCAGATTGTCCAGCATACATGGCCATTTGGCACTAGATACTCAAGTTGTCTCAGGAAGTCAAGCTAAACACAGGCAGGGAACATTCTGAAAGCTATGCATTGCAAAGACTTCGTAATGTGTAGTTCGGTTTGGTTGATTCCTGCTTCCTGCGGTAGCAGCTGGACAGACAAAATTGCATAATAGTGATTTGTGTTTTTCAGTGGAGGTGGGATATACAAATGTGCTGTCATTTTCAAGATGATCTAGTTTATTCTGCCTCATTTTACAATCCAACCTTAAGGGATAGAATGATAAAGAGTAAAAGGAATTGCTATAAAAATAAACAGGTGTCTGGGCAGCTCTGCATGCAGCTGTGAAACATCAGAGTATTGGATCTGTGTGCTAGCTTTTCACTTTTCATTAGAGTGAAGACTTTCTGTTGCTGAGGCTTATTGGTGAGCAAAAAGGAGCAAGAAAAAATTAACTGTAGATTACTTTAGTGTGAGCACCAGGGTGTCACTTTTTGAAATCATATTTCGGAAATTTTATGTTAAATCTTCTATTAGCTAAGGAGAGCAGGAGGGTAGGAAGAAACATTAGACTAATATTTCAAGGCTTGTAGTCAAAATGGGTGGGATGATAGTTTCTTTAACTACTATGGTATGTAGGCGTACTGCCAAAAGTTTCCTTTGGTTTCTACAAATTGCCAGCAAATCGTGAAGCTTCTAAATGGTGCAGACTTATACTAGAGTTTCCTTTTGCTCAGAGGCAGTCAGCTGTGGATGAAGTAATTTCTGCTATGCAAGGCATCTTCTTTTGGATTACTGCTTTATTCTTTTTCTGTTTTTCCACTGCTATTTGTTAGCATGTATGTTTATAAACTAGGGATTATCAGTCACAGGTCCATAACAGAATGCGAATAGCATCACTGAACTGGTACTGTGCTTATTGTTATAGCCTCAGGAATAAAACAGAAATATTCATAGCATTTTTTGATTTTGATCAAACAAAAATTACTTCTTCTGTTTTGTAAGAAGTTTCTTAGGGATGATATTTCAAAGCTTAGCTTTTACTATGGTGATGGGTACTTTTATAAAACAGATGGACTTTTTAAAAATTCTGTTTAATAATACCAGTTGACTTAAATGCAGTTCTTATTAAACTTACATAAGAAAAAGTGAGCTGTTACTTCTGTTTTGGAGATACTGAATCACTTTTTGGATGCCTCTTCAACATTTTTCAATGATGCATCCCACTGCATAAATGATTTATTTCAATAACGTCCTAAATTGCTTTTTAATGAGTGTAAGATTTTTGAGAGACAACAATTCTTGTCATTCAGAAGTTATTAGAAACAGAATCTCTTGTGTCGAAACTTTGCAATATGGAGAGAACTTCACACCATTTCTCACAAACAAAAAATTAGTGAGTTGGTGAGTTTCAGTCCTGTTTGATCCAACACACTGGCATTGTTTTGCCATGGCATCCATAATGATTCATTATTGCTTTCCTTTGCCAGCCACTTTAATGTAGATGCGCAATAAAACACCAAAGTTTTAATTTTCTTCACAGAGTGACAAACTGCTAGTTTATCCTCTCTGTTTATGGTGAAGGCCTGTAGTACATCCAGTCATTTAATCATATTGTATACAAGATACTTGACAGGCATATCATCTTCTCTTTCCTCCTGGCTAGTCAATAGAAGGAAATTGAAAAGCTTTATTGCCTGTTATGACTCTATTCAGTGCAGATACCTGAAGAACCGAGCACAGCAAATGCAGAGAGCCTGAAGTCTCTCATTGGTGTCCTGAGAGATCGTCTCAAAAGGTTCCCACAGCAGCAGTGTGACACAAAGGAATGCTGACAACTGGGAGTATTTTTCTATGCAGTTTGAGCACTGGTATGCACCTGTTGCTATTGATTTTAGGTTTGCTCTCTTGTGTGCTGCAGACAGAACAGAAGGGAAGATAAACTATACAGAGAAGCACTGCTGCACCATCTTTCAGTGGAGTAAGGTATCAGCTCTTAGTTAAAGTTTTTTTCAGAGGGAATCTCGATTGTATTTGCTGTTCTTCTATACCCTGACTTTTTAACATGATGTTCTCCAACCTCTGGAGGCTTAAAAAACAAAGCATGAAGTGATGTTGCCAACAGGCAGAGCGTGATCTGTGTGATGCCAGAAAAGCATCTCTGATAGCACAGAAATACTCCTTAAGAGAGAGGTATTTTAGGCTAGAGAATTCACTTAATATATATGTGTGTGTTTCAGGTCAATAGAATTAAATGCTAACACCGAGTGTGGTATTGTTGCTTGCAGGTACCAGTGATGGTGTCATGTGTCTAGTGTACCTCAGAGTCACTGCAAATTTCATGGAGTTTGGTTACGATTCCTAGGAAACTGGAGATATTGGATTATTTTCTCTAATTGGTGACATGTTCATTTGTGAAAACCGGGATCTGAACCAGGCAGTCAGAGGTCATTGGTATAGAAGCTGCAGTCAGTGACTGCAATCCTAATTTATTGTATTTTGTAGTTGTATTCTGATTCTAAACTCATTGCTGTTTTGGCCACATCGTAGTGTGCTGCAATTTTAGCAGATGTTGGTAGTGAAGTAAGTTCAGTCTGTTTCAGCTTACAGACTGAGATGCCATTTTTTATGAGGAGCATTGTTAGTGATTAATCAGCTAATCTCCAAGTTACAATCTAGACGTGTCATAGTTTAGAAATGGTATTCCCCAGTTTACTGTTCCCACTAAATACTAAAGACCCTTGTGTTGCTGCTTTCATTTCCTCCAGCTCCCTTACAGCAGGACTGGAGAGGAGAATTGGAGACACACAAGGTGAAGATCATTGACTGAGATAAGAACACTTTACTGGGAACAGTAATGAAAAGAAGTAATAACTGAGTGTGCAAGATAGGTGAACAATCCACATGTGATTGCTCCCCACAGACCCCACCACTTGACCTCACAGTCCTACAAACCAACAGTCCCACAAAAAACACCCCTCTGAACAGCGCTCCTCTCCCCTTCCTGGCTCCAGGTGGTATCAGATAACCCATGGCCTCATCCCTCCTGGCTGCTGCAAAAGTTAACCCTCTCCTGGGTCAGAACTAAGCCATGACCCAGCCAAGTGCCATGGAGCATGATGAAGCATGGAGAATATCTTACTGCATAACATACTAGATCTTTCCAGTAGTTGTTGCTTGACAGTAGTTAAAGGTTTCAGTGTAAAATTGTGAAAATAAGGAAAATAAACTTTGCGGCTTGCAGAATTGTACTGTGATGAAGTATAATAATTTTACAGATTCATTTGGAGCAATTTTTTTCTTCACTTTCTATTCAGCTGTTAGAGTCTTTGGGTGCTATTATACAACATGCTTATCCTTCAGATTGACATACCTCAGGGGCAATCCTCATACATGCTTCATTTCTTCTCTCTCAGGGTAGAACTGAAAGCGTGTAGAATCTTTTAGTGGAAAACTTCATTTTCTTGAAAGGAAATTTTTGTAAAACCATGGAACACAAATCCTCACTATATACTGCATTTGATAATGCTTTTCTTTTAATGCAAAACAGGTGTTTAGCCTATGGGAAAAGATGAGGGGTGTATTAAAACAGAACAGACAACAAACTAACAGTTGATGTATTGAAGTTCCCATGCTTTGCTATTTCAGAATAAAATTTCTGTTCATTTGAAGTTTTCTGAAAGTAAGTGGAATCTTAGAATTGCTGGAAGCTGAGGACAATTAGCCAGGCTAGAGGAGGGGCAGTCTCTGTTAAGTCAATTCACCTACCCGTTATAGCTGCCCCTCATCGCTGGTGTTTATGATCAGTCCTTGATGACAGCATTTCATATTGACAAGACATTAAAAAATTCGTTGGACTACAAGCCTTGATTAAGTAGCCTTTTATCCAGGTTCCAGCTTCAGTAGTGGAAAATCTCATCATGAAAGTTTTGTCAGACTGCCAAAAATTGTCTTTTTGTTAAACTCTTCTAGTCTGCTCATTATGTTATCACACTGCTACACAGTCCTGTCTGACACCATAAGTGGTGTAATTTATAATTTTTGAGAGCCATAGGAAAGACAATTCCTTGAGTAGTCATTGAAGGTGAGAAAAGTGAAACAGAGGAATAAATAAACCCCAAATTCAGCTAGGATTCCAGCTGAAAGATGTATGTAAAAATAGTCTTTTTTCTATACCCTGGTATCAGTCACTAAGCAGTATTGTTTACTGCTTAACTGGTGTTTGAGCACCAGTGTTCTTCCTTTTTATGATGTATAAGACTCTCATGGTCTCAAAACATTTAACCACAACACTTAAAGACAGCCTTCTCTCTGTTTCTAATTACTGAAGTACCAGACAGTGAGCTCACAAATAAAATTAAGTTCTGAAGCGTTATGCAACTGCTTCTAGTGCTTTTATGTAAATTACTGATCACAATGACTCAGATATTCCCTTACAATCCAAAGTCAACAATAGAAGGGATACAATTCTTTTATTTCAAGAGTTAGATGTGAAAGGTTTTTTCAGATGTTCTTTTTCCCAGAGTAGGTATTTTTTCTAAGTATGTGTCTGTATTTTGAGGTTTTGAACTTAGCAGGGGAGAATTTGCAGCTACAGTAGGCTAGTTTTGATGTGGTAAAATGGTAAACCAGTTTCAAGTTGCATGCACATTTACATGTACAGCTGAATACAATTTGAGAGCACAAATACATTTTTTCTGTGCTTTCCGCCTTTCAGACATTATAGGTATTAGGAGAAAGTTAAAGAATGGATCTATATGTGGTAATTGATTTTGCCAGATGATTTCACAGTTAGTCAGCACAGTCAAAGGTAGTACAAAATGTGGTTCATTTAGACTTTTCAGCCAGCACAAGTATGGCATTGATTACCCTTCTAATGTTTGTGGCACCAAGGCAGACCTCTAATTACAGATATAATAAAGCAATTGTAAATCCAGTGTCAAAAGATTTTAAATTGAAGCATTTTTATAAATATCATACTATTAATGGTTGAACTTTGCGAAGTTATGATAGAAACTAATGTCTTAATGGCATTACTAGGGGGTTTTTATAAGAAATTTTCAGATTTTTTTTAAATGAAAGTATGTGCATCTATAAGTTTATTGCTGTTGGCAGGTTTATTTTTATAGCCTTGATTTACATTTCTGTGATTCTGTGATTTTTCTTAAAGATATGGTCAGATTATTACCTTAGGCACTTTATCGAAGTCAGATTTCTGTCTTGAAGACAAATTAACTTTTTTCTTTTCCTGAAGGAAAATAATCAAGATAGAAATGTTCAGATATAGAAGTAAAGGCATGGATACCACAGATGTAGGTTGCTTTGACAAATATATGTTTAACCTTATCCAAAAATTACTTATACTGCTTTGCAGACTCAAAGCAATCATCAGATCTCTGGTGTTAGAAAACTGGAGAGGAGACTATGGCTTTTTTACTTAGCTAAAATGTGTGATGGTGAGGCTGTTGGCTAAGTTTGTCGAGGAGTGGCAAATACAGTGTTTACACTGCATACATACAGAGAAGGTATGTTTTATTTCTCCTTTTAGCCCCAACTTACATCCCTGCACTTCTCTTCATAAGACTCCACGAACATGAGATGAACAGCTGCTGACTTGTTCTGCACTGAAGTGAGTGTGTGAGAATTAGACTTCTTGTGCTGAAACCCTTTTTCCAAGTAAAAGGAAACTTTGCTCCTGCTGAATCAATGACATAAGTTTCATTAAAAAGCAGTTATCAACATAGATGAAAATAGGACTTGAACTAATTTTAACAATTTCCTCATTCATCTTTGAAATGTATCTTTGAGGAGAAATGAAAGCTGCATTTAATGCAGAACAGCATCAAATGAAATTTAGGATTAAGCACAATACATATCTTGCACAGTGCAGTTGAAATTACACTCAGAATTCAAGATGGGTAGGAGGTGTGTCTCTGTGCTGGAATACAGTGCTGTCTTGGTTTAAGAGTCAAACTACCACAGGTGCAGATCCAGAGTTACATAATTTTAAAGGGAGTATGCAGACTAGATGAAGATCCATCCATGACCTGTGCACATCACTGTATTGCTCCTCACTTTTGTATTGTGACTTTAGGATCCTTGCATCTGTCAGTATCTTCTTTGCATGAAAGAAAATTTTCCCTAAGAGGGTTCTCCTAAACTGTTCTTGGGATCTCTAAAGACTTCCAGGACTTCTGTTCCTGCCAAGGAGATCTAAGCATGAAACTGCACAAGCTATTTTTCATTTCTGCTTAGGTGTGATTTCAGTAGAACTGATGCAAAATATTTTTGAGAAATTTTCGTTTTCTGTTTCATTGGGGCTTTCATTACACAGTAGTGAAATTTTACGTAAAAGAGATTTTAAGTAAAAGGAGGTTGCTCAAGCCCCTGAGATATCTTCAGATGATACAGATTGGTATCAGTGTGGATGAAAAACATGAATCAGAATATAGTGACTGATCATATACTATCATACAAATCTTATGAAACAGAAATACAGACTGAAAGATATCTAAGTATAGAATGTATCTGTAACAGAGACAGCTCATGGCCATGAATTTAAGGTGATCAGTTCTTAATAATAAAGGAGTCCAGGAAGGCTGGACATCGTTTAAGATGGAAATCTTGAAGACAGAGGAGCAGACCTTCCCTATTTGCCAAAAGGCGTGCCGTCAGGGAAGAAAATTGGCCTGGTGTATCAGGGAGCTTTTGCAGCAACTCAGATTTAAAAAGGAGGTTTTATGGCCCTTGGAAGAAGGAGCAGACAACTCAGGAAGAATACAATGATGTTAGGTCATGTAGAAGGAAAATTAGAAGGGTGAAATCTCACCTAGAGCTCAATCTGGCTACTGCTGTAAAAGACAATAGAAAATGTTCATATAAATACATAAAGAACAGAAGGACAGCCAAGGAAAATCACCATTCTTTGTTGGACCTGGCGGGGAATATCACCAACAATGAGGAAGAAGTTGAGATACTTCATGCCTTCTTTGCCTCACTCTTTAACAGTAAAGACAACCAACCCCTAAGCTGGTGGACAGGGACAAAAAGCAGAGTAGACCCACTGCAATCTGGAGCAAAATAGTGAGTGACTGGCTGTGCCACTTGGAACTCACAAGTCTATGGGACAGAGTGGGTTTCATCCAAATGTACTGTGGGAGCTGTCAGAAGAGCTTGCTGAGCTGTTCTCCATTATTGGTCATCAGTCGTGGCTCACAAGGAAGATCACAGCTTTAGCCACTGTGACACCCATCCCCAGGCAGGACTGTAAGGAAGTTCCAAAGAACTACAGGCCTTTCAGCCTGACCTTGGTGCCCAGCACAGTTATAAACAGATCATCTTGAGTGTGATCACACGGCAACAGGACAACAAAGGGATCAGGCCTAGGCAGCAGGGGTTTAGGAAAGGTAAGTCCTGCTTGATCAACTTGATCTCCTTATATGACCGACTGACCTGCCTAATGGATGATGGAAAGGCTGTGGATGTTGTCTGTCTGGACTGCAACAAAGCCATTAATACTATCTCCCATGTCATTCTCCTGTAAAAGCTGACGGCTCACAGCTTGGACAGGTGCACTTTTCCCTGAGTTGAAAACCTGACTGGATGTCCAGGCCCAGAATGATGTGGTGGATGATGCTGCATCCAGTTGGTATCCAGGCACTAGTGGTGTTCCCAAGGCTCAGTGTTAGACCCAGTCCTGCATAATATCTTTATTGATAATTTGTGTGAGGTAGTTCAGTGTCAAGTGGGTAAATTTTTGGAAGATGCCAGGTTGGATGCATGTTGATCTGCTGAAGGGCAGGCAGGCTCTGCAGAGTGATCTAGACAAGTTGGATTGATAACCTAAAGCCAGCTGTGAGGTACAACCAGGCCAAGTGCCAAATCCTGCACTTTGGTCAAAACACCCCCATGCACCACTGCAAGCTGGGGACAGAGTGGCTGGAAAGTGACCCAGGGAGAAGGACGCGGGACTGCTGGTTGACAGCCAGTTAAACATGAGCCATCAGTGTGGCCAGGTGGCCAAGAAGGCCAGTGGCATCCTGGCCTGTGTCAAGAATAGTGGCCAGCAGGACTAGGAAAATGATTGTCCCCCTGTACTTGGCCCTGGTGAGGCTGCATCTGGAGTTCTATTTCCAGCCTGGGCCCCTCACTTCAAAAAAGACATTGAGGTGCTGGAACATGTCCAGAAAAGGGCAATGGAACTGAGGAAGCATCTAGAGCGTAAGTCTGCTGAGGGTGGGGGTATTTAGCCTGGAGAAAAGGAGGCTCAGGGGAGACCTTATTGGTCTCTACTATTGCCTGGAAGGAGGCCAGAGTAAGGTGGGGGTTAGCTTCTTCTCCGAGGCAACCAGCAACAGGATGAGAGGACATAGCCCCAGATTGCACCAGGGGAGGTTCAGGGTGGACATCAGAAAGAATTTCTTCACTCAAAGGCTTGTTTAAACATTGGAACAGGCTGTCTAGAGGGGTGGTGGAGTCACTTTCCCCAGAGATATTCAAGAAACAGCTGGATATGGCACTTAATGCCATGATCTAGTTTACATGGTGGTCATCAGTCAAAGGTTGACCTCGCTTGTCCTGAAAGTCTTTTCCAGCTTAAATGGTTCTGTGATTCTGTGAAATAACATCAACATTAGTTTAAGTCATGGTTCTATGTTTTATATTTGAGACCAAAACAGTGTTGATAACGCATATTTTAGATACTGCTGAGCTGTGCTTACACAGCACCAAGGCCATCTCAGTTTCTCACACTGCCATCTCATTCAAGGAGGCTGGTCAGGGACAAGAGGCTCCAAAGTGACACAGCTGGGACAACAAATTCCAACTGATCAGAGATAACCCATGACATGTAACAGTGTGCTCCATATTAAAGCTGGGAGGGTTATTTCCAAAGTATTGATTGAAGAGTGGCTGGGCATTAAATCTGCTTTTGTGACATGCTGAGTGATTGCCTATGGCTCACTTAATTGTGTTTTATTTCTTTTCTTTTTCCTTATTTATTGAACTGTTTTTATCTCAAATGACAAGTTTTTCTCTCATTTGGTCTTTCTCCCACCAATCCCAACGGGAAGGAGGGAGCTAGTGACTGGGTGGGAGTTAGCTGTCTGCCAGGGTCAATATCTCAGCCTTTTAAAAATGTACTAGTTATCAGGAGTTTAGTAACTAATAGCTTTGGAAAGCTTCTTTATGGCAACAAATACCTGAAGCATTATTCCTGCAGGCTCGGTTTCACTGTGAAGTTGACCACAGGAGCTGTGGTGGTATAAGCTACATTTTGCATATGTAGCAGACACGTTCTGATACAAAGGTCCTGTGGTCCAGGAAAGTATTCAAACATGGAGCTGTTGCAGAGTTGCTGGTCCTACAGTTGCTGTGCTGGTCCATTTGTCTTTGTAAAGCATCACATAACTGGCAGAGCAATGGAGGTTCAAAAGAAAATGAAGAAAAGGAGAAAACCAACTTTACTCCTTTGGTTCCTTTAATTCATATAATTTCAGGTATTACATATAAGAACAGCAGGTACATTTTTCAGAGAATCTGTGGCATCTACAGATATATAGGACACTCCAAATTCATAGGAAACTATCTATCTCCAAAGCAGGTCAATGACCACTGGAAACCTTAGAAATCTTAGAATTTGGCGGCAATAAGAAAAAATAGATGAAAATCTTAGACCAAATAAATTACATCGCTTGGTTTCTTCATGCTCAATTAGGTCGCGGTATCAAGTCTTCTATTTCACAAGGCAAGCCTCTACCATAGGCAAGCAGTAATGGGGAAGAAAAAAGAAAACATTCTTGCTTGTCATCAAAATATTCCTGCCACTTATGGCTTAAATGTAGTTAGCTAGCTTGTGCAAGGTTGCTATCAAACTGCAGTCCAAAGTTTTACTCCTGGCTTTGTTTACAGATGTTATGTGATGATTTGCTTACAGAACAAAGAAAAGTGTATAGAACTTAAATATTTGTTCTGAAAGTTATTTTTAAGAGGTGGCTATTCTAGTAGACGTGTTTCTTTTAGTCTCAGATTTGCAGTTCAAGCTCTTAGTACCTCTTTAGTAGAATGAGAATGGAAGTGTCTTCTTACATCCAAAAAGTATTACTTTTTTAAGAGTTTAGATGCTATAGTAAAAGTGATGAAATGCATGCAAGTGAAAAATCAAATTTGCCTGGTTTAGTTAATCACTATTTCAGAAAACAAGGTGACAAACTGCTTCACTGTATCCATCTCAACCAAAGTTCTTCTTACTGTGCAGATAACATAGCACAGCCAGTATGTAGAAACCTTTCCCAACTACAGAGTGTTCACTGTAGGTGATATATTTGGAATTTTCAGCAGCAACTTTCTAACAAGCTTCATTCATTGTGTCCAAGACTGTGTTTTCTGAGGATATCTTGGGTAAATATGGGTAGACTTTCCTTGGAATAGCAAATACATGGCACAGCCAAAATAATAATTGTGTCATGTTCCAGTTCGTATTCTAAAGCTTTCATAGCCTATTGAAAACTGTAGTAGATCACTGACTTTGGATAGCCATATATTCAGAAACACTGGTTACAGTTCACTAGTGAAAGAAGAAATAAACTAGAAGATTAAATTATTAGCAACCATTCATAAAGCATACCGAGAGTTTCTGATTTGTGTAAAGTAACATTGGGAGTGACGCTAACTTGGTTTGCAATCTGAGACCTTGTTCCCAAATTAGGATTAATTTTAGACTCAAAAGACATTAACAAAACCTTAAACTATGCTCATTATCCCTATTTTTTATGCAAAGAATTACTGTGATGCATCATTTTCCAAATGTCATCCTGAATATACTTGTGTCAGGTAGAAATATTTAATTTTTGAGGTGAACAAGGGCAAATTAAAGTGAAGTAAAATATTGTTAAAATAGTATAAGAAGTTGTCTGCAAATATTTTTGCTCATTTAAATACACTTACATTTATATCTTTCCACTTAGATGAGAGTTTGTGTCAAGCCTTACAAGAAAACTGTAGAGGGGCAGCCATATACCCACCTTGGTTCCTTCTTCTCCCTAAAGAAGCAAGGTATTTCTATTTTGTGGAAATACTGTGGATTTCAGCCAGAGATACCTGAAGTCCTGAATAACCCAATGTAGATTACTTTACTGCTGTCGTCTTCTGGCAGTATTAATATGTGAGAGAGGGCCAGTATCCCAAACAAGGAGGAGATGTGCTGGAAAGTGGTTTATTCCGTTTGTTATTTTTAGCAGTTGCCTTGGGAAGTTTCAGGGATACCTTTAATGGGCAAGAGTACAGCGTTATCCTGCTCTTATTTGAAGTTAAGCAAGTAATGTTATTAGGATACTGCAAAATCTTCAGTTCTGGAATTGTGTTCTAGTCACTGAGACTGTTGCAGACTGGAACAGAGAATTTAATTTTTGTGTTGAACCAGTAATCCCAAGTGGAAAGAATTAGCTACATGAATTATTTTTAAAAAGTACTTCCATTTTTTTTTCTTGTATGGAAACACGTTCCTGATTTTGTCCTTTTTCCCTCATTAAGATGCATAATGTAGTTGTTCCCCTTACCTTTTGCTAGCCAAGATTTGAACTCGGGCTTTTGTTTGTCCTTTCTTCTGTATGTCATGAGCAAAGTGATAAAGCCATCTAATCTTAGAGATCAAGAATGAGAAAAGTGTAGACAGGTATTTGGTTCTTCCAAAGTGTTTGAGTTGGAGAATCACAGGATTAACTAGTTTGGAGAAGACCGTTGAGATCAAGTCCATCCTATGATCCATCACCAACCTGTCAACTAGACCATGACACTGAGTGCCATATCCAGTCTTTTCTTAAACACCTCCAGGGACAGTGGCTCCACCACCTCCCTGTGCAAACCATTCCAATGCCCCACCACTCCTTTTGTGAAGAAATTTTTCCTAATGTTCAGCCTAAACCCCACCCCCCAGTGCAGCTTAAGACTGTGTGGTCTTGTTCTGTTGCTGGTGCCTGGGGGAAGAGACCTGGCTACACCCTCCTTTCAGGGAGTTGTAGAGTGACAAGGGCTCCCCTGAACCTCCTTTTCTCCTCTATTCTTTAGGTTGTACAAAAAGAGACTGCCAGAATTGCTTGTAACCTCCTTGTTCTAGGATTTTCCACCCTTTCTACAACCTCTCAACCAAGCTGCATTTGGTTATAAAAAGAAACTTTTGCTTATGTGGCAGGGCAGTCTTGAAGTCTAAGCAGCCTCATATGCTTCATTTCAAAAGCAGACAAAGTAGTGCTTTTCATTAGATATGTCTAGGTAGTCATATGCCCTTCCAAGGTAATACTAGCCTTGATGTTACTATTGAAGAGGTTTAATTCCAGAGCAGGGGAACTAATCTGTACAGGTTTTACTTGAGATTTGTTTTAGTGACTTAAGAGCAAGAATTGGATTGCCCACCTTAAGAAGGTTACTGTACAGTTAGTATGAAAGGCAGTATGAGAAAAAATGCTCAGCTGAAAGTTTTGCTGTTTCATGGCGGTTGAACTGCTTTGTTTCTTCTCACCAATTTTTTTTCCTTCCAGAAAAGAGGCTGGATAAAATTTTTCCATTGGATTAAAGCATAGTAAGACATCAGTTAAAAAAATATTAATACATTAAACTATATACTTGGCTAAATATATTTTTTGCTGATTTTTAAAATATTTTTTATTTGACATCTTATTTCATTGGCTCCATCAGACCATCTATTCAGTGTTTGCTTTGAAAATAGCGAAAAAAGGCGTATTTGTTTTATATGGTCGGTTAATTTGCCCACTCACAAAAACAAAACTGTAAAATGCTAATTAAATTGTAGAGGCGTATTCCTATCCTAGGCTTGTATCAGAACTTCACACTTGTGACAAATTAACTGCTAATAGCTAACAAATGCAAAGAGAGTGGCAAGTCAGCATTGCTGTTACCCTGCTGTTAAGTTTAAAATTTGCATGTCTGACGTGTGAAGTGTTCCATGTGTTTGTTTTAATGCTGTCATCTTTGATTTTGTGAGAAGTAGATGAGATATTTTCAAGTTGTTCTAAAAGCAACTTCCCATAATCATGCAAAAAGTCATTAGCCCTGGGGACGTTGACTGGAGATCTTCCAGTCCTGTGCTGTAACCACATTACAACACTATGATGCTGAGAAACAATATCCTGCCTGTGATGACACCCAGGTCTTTGGCATTTTTCTTGATATCTCACATTGAAGATTTGTGTAACTTGTTTTTCATATTTACTCTGTCATCTTTCTCCACTATTAATATCCAAATATCTCTCCATTGGGAAGTAGCTTTATTATTGCTATTTTTCAGCTGTAGCAGATTATGTTTTAAAGGCAAAAGATTGATATTTTGCTTGCCTATGCTTGTAACATGTGACAGTTCCTTTTTATATCCTTATTCAGATATTCCTAGAACAGCATCCCAACCTAGTGTCAAAGTGTTTTCCACCCTTCAGATTATTAGAGAACGTTTATATATGAACATGTCTAAAATATAATTTTTTCAGCATTATATAAGACATTAGTCTGGGATGCAAAAAAGTGCATTCCTGATGATTACTGTTAAAAATGTTTTTTCTCCAGTTGTTTTTACATTGTAACCCTTCAGATACCTCAGTTCATGCTGAGGATGTTTACGAGACAACTTTGAAAACATTTGAAAGTTTAACTAAAGAAGAGTTTTGCAAAATATAAATTCCAACTCAGTTATTTTCCTACAAGCACCAATTGCTACCTAAATTTCCATTCTTTCTCTTTCCATAGGATTGAAAATTGTTACATTTAAAGTTCTTTCATTCTGTAATTGTCAATCTCCATCAACCACATCATTTAGTTCATGTTACAGGTTACATCCCTGCAATTCTGCTCTAATTTAAAATAATGGCTAAGTTGGATTTTTATTTCTTAGTACTTATGCATAGGTATTAATACCTAGTACTAATTTCATAGTCTTTGTGCATAGGAAATTTCCCCCTCTGGGAAAAAGGACATCCCAAGAGGTGTGAGCAAAACTGGTATTGTGCACATTACTTGGCCCATGGGTAACCAGCATGTTGGATGATACAGTGGAAATTGAATCTTTTTGACAGGGCCTGTTGGATGTAGCTACCAAAGTAGCAGGTATCCATATACTCCATTTAGAGCCAAGGAGATATTTGAGCTGTTTGTTCCATTCTTCTCCAGGCAGCCTCCCTCCTCCAGGTGTGGCTTCTATCCATTCACTTTCTCTACTGAAAGATCTTCCTCCCATCACTTCTTCCTGAACTTGGTACCCATGAGGGATTTCTTGGCAACACAGTCTCCATCTGGGAAGCAGCAGTTTAGCCACATGCCTTTCACCAGGCAGGGAATGATTTATTAATAAATTATATACCCTAAGCTGATGTCTGTAGGTATTTCTGCATTTCTAGAGTATAGTCATATGTGCTTTGATGGTTGAGTGATAACACCTCAAAACTTGCATGTGACACCAAACAAAATCATAATGAAAAGAAGGGATGTTTGGATATAATGTCTTATAAAACTTTTAAAGACAGGTCTTTTAATTTAAATATTAAGATATTTTTAAAAGGCA
Source organism: Rhabdornis inornatus (assembly GCA_013397075.1). Lineage (NCBI taxonomy): Eukaryota > Metazoa > Chordata > Aves > Passeriformes > Rhabdornithidae > Rhabdornis > Rhabdornis inornatus. Next base: position 79,101 of record VWZS01000167.1, read on the forward strand.
TTACTTAAACACAGAGCTAGAAGACTATCTGAAAATACTTGAAGAGAAAGAAGAATCTTTTCAAGACTTGTTTTCATCTGTGATTTTTGAATTATTTACTTCAGGCTTTTCAAAATAATCCTGTAACTTTTGCCAATTAAAGTCAAACAGGCTTTTTTCAAACGAAGATGAATTAGGCTTTAAAATTAGTCTTCATATGAAAAACAAACTTCAAATTTAGTCTTGAAAAATTCTCTGGTCAAGTCTGGCAACCAAATAATGAATTGTGACAGATCAATAGGAAATTAGTTGAGATAATATAATTGTGAAATCTTGAGCCAGCTTTAGAATTAATCAGTTTCCAACTTGTCAGTTTGATTTTGTGAATAAAGATTACACTTTTCTCATAGGTTACGTATATCTTACTTGTCAAATAAACTGAATTATATTCTTTGATATTTTAGCAGTTCAGCATTGATCATTATATTGCCTATTTTTTTGTTTCTTCTCTTTTTTTTCCTAGTCCTATTTGTTGTTCTTGTTTTTCGTTAATGCATTCCAAACAAATCACCTTAGTGTCTCCCATCCAAGTGTCTTAAAAGGGTAAGGGGGAAAAAATTACCCTAATAATAATGAAATAAAGAATTACTCTACCCAAAACAAGCTGTACCAAGGGAAAGCAGCAGTGATTCTTGTCTGTAATATAAGCATGAACTTTAATTAAAAAGCACCTGTGTTCTTTAGATGTGTGTGCAAGCAAGTCTGTCAACCACCACTGGAAGAGTGTCTGTGTACACAACTGATGTCAGCTAGCCTCCTCTGAAGTGCTTGTTACGTGGTTTTCTATTTCTTCCTTTGACTTAAACTTTTTTCTTATTGGCTACCGAAGCCTTATATTATCTTTTTGTCTGTGTCTTATTAACTCCCCATCTCTTTTGCTCTCTGGTGTGAAACTCTGTATCTCCCCCTCATAACATCTCTCTAAAGTTCCCTGTCTGCTCCATCTTGCTTGTGTCACATTTCTGCAATGAAGCTGCTTAACTGCGCAAGGATGGGGGCATGACTTATTAGTAGAAAACACCCTGTGAAACCCATGTTAAAGGCAAAAACCACAAAACGCAGGAGCAGCTTTCCTACCATGGGGACAATATGGATGGCCACCATCACCTTGTAGAGAGCATATATCAGGGCTAGGCAAAGCATCCCACTCTGGCTTCGCACTGTAGGGAAGGGAGTGAGCAACCACTGGACATTTCATGTTTTCCTTCAGCAGCTTCTTGAAATTGAACAGCTCGGCTCTGCTTCCAGGCACAGAGCATACATCTGATGTGAAGGATTCTTCTGACATTTTTATTGCTCCCAGAAGGGCAAGCAGGCTTCCAGCATTGGGCCAAGGCAGGACCAAGATGTGCCTAAGCTTTGAGCATACTCAGCCTACTGTCTAAGCCTCACCTCTGAACAGCAGTGTGGGCATTGGTGCAACCTCATCTTCCTCATGGCATATTGTGCGTGCTGGAGGTTGGATGGACGTACACCTACTAGCAATAGGAGTGGTTGTCAGAGAATTCTGGACAAACATTTTGTTTAAATGTAGGATTTTGTTCAAAATTAAGAACCAATATCTAAGACTCCTTTCTGTTGCTGTGAGTTATGTATCATTGCTGTATGTGTTTATTACAAACTGTGAGTGTTTCCAGTAGGCACGAAGAATTTAAAGTGACGGTGGTAATGTTAAAACACATTCAGAGGACTATGGGTAACGTGGGTATAAATTACTGTGAAGGGTTAAATAGTGCAAGACATGGTCGATAGTTGTTCATTTAGCACCTGAGGATAAGCAAAATCAAAGCCTTTAATCCCAATGGTTTGTGCTTACTTGGAAAAATGTTTGTCTGACTGCAGGCATGGAACCCGTTGTGCTGGAGAAGTGGCAGCCACGGCAAACAACTCACACTGCACAGTAGGAATCGCCTTTAATGCCAAGATTGGAGGTATGTGAAACAATCTCCCACAGGAAAAAAACATGTAACCAAAGAGCCATTTGTACTAAATGATGCATTCAGACCTTTCTCAACAAGAGAAGGAGATTTGTATGAACAAGCCTCGCTGTGTTACTAGTAAAGCTTAGTTGTAGAATGTTCATTCAATATCAGTACTGAAGGAGTTTGTCTGTGGTGGCCCTTCTGTAGTGCTCTCTGGAACGCCGCCTCCCAGTACACATCAAAAAATACAAAGTAAAACTTCTGATGAAAACATGACCCTGGAATTAGGATGTTGGGGTTTTCTCACAGATTCAGAGCTCTTAAGTGATGAACTTCGACAAACCATAAGTAAGAGTACACATCAGTAATATTGCCTTGCATATTGATCCCAAACAAAACACTCTCAAAACATAATACATTTTTTTGTTGTTTGTCTGTGATTGGTGAGAATACTCTTTTTATCGCTATGGGTGATAAGATTATTGCCTGAAAATCAATGTTTGATCACATATTTTTGTTCATTCAGCCAAGAGGTTTCAAGTGTTTTCTGTAAATTCTTAGTTATTGGTGGTTCAATTAATGTCTTTAGCTTAGTTTGTGGCAATGATTATCAAGATGTCATCTGCATGTCTCCTGGGATGTAGCCTGCTTGTGACAGATTGTAATACTTCTAGTGAAGTTTATTCTGAACTTTTGATGAAGTCATCGGATTGGTATATGGGCTTTCAGCTGAAAGACTTGTAGCTCAATCTCATTAATTGTTGCCTTTTGAAATAGATCCTAAAATAGAGCCTATCTGTGAAAACAGAAACATGTTTACCTGTTTGTACATCAGAGGACAGTTCAAAAATATGATCAGGCAGAATTGAGACCATGTTTCCATTATTGAAAATACTGCATCTATTCTCTGCTGGATCAGTACAAGTTTGATCCAAATCGAATGTGAACACAGGTGCATTTCAAGTTACCCGAAGCACACAACATCATCCTCATATCGGCTTTCTGTTTTCCTGAGGGGAAAACAATATTAGGGTAGATAATACCACGTCCAGGATAAGGTTCCAGTGATGCAGAAAAAAAATTTCCCCTCAGGTGAAGAGCCTTTCTGCACAAGCACTGTCAAAGTGGTTTAGAAAATCAGAACTGGTCAAGTGAGGGAGTTTTTGACAGATGAACAGGTTCTCTTATGTGAACATGGCATTTCACCGTGTACCGGCAGTTATGATATCATATCTCTTGAGTTGTCAGCCAAAGTCAGAAGAGAGTGCACTGATGGAAGTAAGAGATGCCTTCTGGAGAAGTTCCATTTTTAAGTGGAATAGTCACACAACCTGCAATAGCTTTGACGTGGCTTTGGAAAGTTCTTCAGAAGAAACAGTTGCTTCTTAATAGTTTATTAATTATTAAGCATTAGGAATGTGCAGTAATACAAAACACCCTCCAGGCATATTAGCTGACTCACAGTCTTTTCTAAATATAGTGTAAAAACTGATTCAGATGGACACAGTATGCAGGTAATAGAAACAGTAAAGACTGGACACCTACGCCTTTTTTTAATTTATTCTTAAAAGAAGTCTGGAAATTAGTAACAGTGTACAAACTTCACTTGAAGTGCCATCTTTTAAAGGAATCAGCATTTGGAAATAAGACTTCAGGAAGCTCAACAAATAATCTGCAGAAAATCAGAGTTAAGAGGAAGTTCCAGGGAAAGTAGGTTAAGCTTCATCTTCCTTCCAAAGCAGAGCTTTGCTGCTGCTGACCTCTACTTGGCGTGCCTTGTTCCTTTCCCTCAGAACAGCTATAGGCTACACATGTGAATATACAGTGGTTGTGTTCCCTCTCTACAGGTCAGATAGAGTGTAAAAATTTTGACTCACATAATGCTGAACTAGTATTCAGCTCACTTGTTTCCCAGGGATTTAAAGGTCCTGCTGGGGTATTCTTGGAGAAGAAACTAGAGTTGAAGTAAAGCAATTACATTCTCCTTATATAGAGGAGCACCTGCTTACAATGATGTTGGATTTGCTCCACCAAGTATCTTTTACTTCAAACCAGAAAGCATTTCTAGACACATAAGGGATACTAAGGATATCAAGCAAAAGGGAAAAAAATCTGTCTCCAGTAATGTGCCATAAAATACTGGTAGTTGAACAAATCCAGTTAATGATCTTTCTGACGGGAAGTTGTTAACAAGATATCCATTAATAATGCTAATTTTCTTCTAAATGTGTTTGTACTTCTTGTCTCGTTTCCAAATATTTAAGAACCTCTGATGACAAAGTTTCCTAGAAAGTCTGAGCTTTCTTTTAAAATGGTGTAAATGGAGATGTAACCTGTAGAAAAGAAAATTTTAGTAAAATTGGAATCTGAGTCTTCAGTGTTTTTACAGGTTATGGCAAGTTTCTTATAAAAATTATACAAGTTTCTGTGTAGCTAAGCTATAGGTGCCTCTCACTAAAAGACAAATCAGTGCACCAAAGGGATGGATCTTTTCTTTTAGATTTAAACTCTGCAATAATCACATGAAACAAATTACCAGGTAGAGAGCTTGTGAGACTTTTTATAGGAAGGCTTGTTTAGCTTGCTGTTATTATTGCAAACTGATTGTGGAAGTTGTAAAACATCTGTGGGGATTTGGGTGTTTAGTTACTTGGCTGGGCTCAAGTCCTGATGGGAAAACAGTTATACTGAATTATGGCACAACAGATGTATATTGTCTTCAGTTGACAAGGATTAGTTCAGCTGTTTCTTTAAATCAGATGTTGAATAAAAATGAGCATTTTAAAAGAAAACTTCCTTTCAATTCAGTTTTGCATGTTTCCTGTGATTCATTGAAAATTTGTTCTGAGTAAAAAGCCACTTATATTTTGCAATTACTGCAAATGTTAAAAAAAGTTTATAGGGCTCTGAAGTCTTGAAACAGCCTGCAAACACAGTCTGCTAATTGCCTTTTGGATAGCTTTTGTTGTCCTATCACCACACGCCAAATGCAGTTATGCAGTTTGGAGGATGTGTGATCAGCAGACTTAACCACTGCAGACATTGCAGGGCAGGGGGCTGGGGGGGTGGTAGGAAGGCAGGAAGAAAGGAAGGAGCATTATTTTCATTGCAAATATCCAGTGAGATGTCTGTTGTTCAAAGTCATCTTGCACATTATTACAGAAGTACAGTCTTTTAGGCTGGATAAGACCAAGGTCATCAAGTCCAACCTTTGACTGATTACCATCACCTTGTAAACTAGAGCAAAGCATTAAGTGCCATGTCTTATTTTTTCTTGAGTGCCTCCAGGCATGGTGATGCCACCACCTCCCTGAGCAATCTGCTCCACTGTTTAAACAAGCCTTTGAGTGAAGAAATTCTTTCTGATGTCCACCCTGAACCTCCCCTGGTGCAATGTGGGGCTATGTCCTCTCATCCTGTTGCTGGTTGCCTCGGAGAAGAAGCTAACCCCCACCTTACTCTGGCCTCCTTCCAGGCAATAGTAGAGACCAATAAGGTCTCCCCTGAGCCTCCTTTTCTCCAGGCTAAATACCCCCACCCTCAGCAGACTTACGCTCTAGATGCTTCCTCAGTTCCATTGCCCTTTTCTGGACATGTTCCAGCACCTCAATGTCTTTCTTGAAGTGAGGGGCCCAGGCTGGAAATAGAACTCCAGATGCAGCCTCACCAGGGCCAAGTACAGGGGGACAATCACTTTCCTAGTCCTGCTGGCCACTATTCTTGACACAGGCCAGGATGCCATTGGCCTTCTTGGCCACCTGGCCACACTGATGGCTCATGTTTAACTGGCTGTCAACCAGCAGTCCCGCGTCCTTCTCCCTGGGTCACTTTCCAGCCACTCTGTCCCCAGCTTGCAGTGGTGCATGGGGGTGTTTTGACCAAAGTGCAGGATTTGGCACTTGGCCTGGTTGTGCCTCACAGCTGGCCTTGGCCAACAGCTTTGAAGCATGTCTGTCCATTGTTGGCTACAGAGAACACCACCTAAGTCACAACCTTGTCTGTGTTGCTTTAAAAGTAGACAACTTCACCATTAAAAAAAAACCCAAAACCTATGTGAATTACTTTAGGTGCAAGTGGCAGCAATTGGAGTTATTGTTCATTGGTTGAGTATAATACTTAGACTTCCTAATAAAATCATAAAGAAAAGCTTAATTTTCCTTATTTAAAAAACGGTATACCTTTATTCGGAACTAGGGAGATACTTTAATATGCTTTAAAGGAGTTGAGCGCACAACTTTCACCCATCATTAATTTTCTGTGGTTGTGCAGGAGAAAATAAAATCCTAGAATCCCAGAGCTGGTTTAATGATTCTTTTTTATAAAGCAAATTCATAGTGGGATCACAGTTTATAATTATCTCACAAAACATAGGCAGCTTTTGTGTGAACTGGGAAATACAATCACTTTTGATTTTTGAGTTAGAGTAAGGGAAAAAAAAGTCTTCTTTCGACAAAGCACTACCTATGCCTCCTGTTAGTAGGAAGTTAAAGGCTTGGCAAACACAAGTTTCTTTAATCTGAGCTCATAAGCAAAATGCAATGTGTCTGTAATTAGAAATACATAAATTTGGCTTATAAACAGGATTAGTGTTCTAAAGGGGAAAGAGCATCTAACTTGTAAATTGTGGAAGTGATCATCGCTCTATCATACTATTGTATTAAATTTTAATTTAATATTTAGCCTCCCTTTGATCACATGTCACACTAGCTGTGTGTAGGTCTTTTTTCTTGTTTAGGTTAAAACTGGCATTGGTGGTTTTCTCAGATTTAACCACTAAGTCTTACAGTTAGAAAAAAATCAAATTCCGTATTTTCTCTGTTTTCAGATTTTAGTATACTATATTCAGTCTAGTAATTATAAAGTGCTGGTAGATTGACTTGTCCAAAGCTGTATGAATGGATTCTTACAGAAGAATTGCAGATGATACCTTACAAAAGTTTCATCTGCAAGAGAAGGATGTTCACCATGTTGTAATTTCAGGTTGAACAACATTTTGTATTTGTTCATAGCCTCTTGTAATTGCCGTGCTACAGTGTGTGGAAATCATTCTGTTTGTGTTCTCCTCAGTTTCTTCCTTACAGCCTTCATTGTATGAGGCTGTAAGGAAGAAACTGAGGAGAACACAAGAGAGTTCTCCTCAGTTTCTTCCTTACAGCCTCATACAATGAAGGAATGATGCCAAGGTTACTTACCTGTAGGGATCCTTTTATTTCATCTATTAACGTGATTAAAACTGTGAATGACTCAAGGAAGGTGCTGCAGTTTCACTGCAGTATAAAAGGAGAAAGAAAATCAATTGTTATCTTTAAGTGACATGAAAACATTTCAAAGTTCAAGTAGTTTTAAAAATTTTATTTAGCCTAAAACTTTGTTGTTGAAGTTTGAAGGCTGTATAGTGAATAAATTACTTGGATATAATTTTTAGAACTAGAAGAAGGATGAAAATATTCATATCTTTTTATATTTTTTCCATCTAGAGATCTGTTTTCCATTGGGAAAACAGATACCCAAACAGATTTTTGTTGTTGTTGTTGGGTTTTGTTTTTTTTTCTTTAATAGCAGTAGTAATTATTATAATTTTTCAGTTCAGTGTCATACACAACAATTTTCTCAGGGACTGGGAAGAAACATTTTGAGTTTGTTTGTACAGTTCATTGTATTTTTCATTCTGAAGGTGTACGGATGCTGGATGGAGATGTGACAGATATGGTAGAGGCAAAGTCTCTAAGCCTTAATCCTCAGCACATCCACATTTACAGTGCCAGCTGGGGGCCTGATGACGACGGTAAGACTGTGGATGGACCTGCTTCCCTAGCACGTCAGGCCTTTGAGAATGGCATCAGAATGGTAGGTTGGCATCAAAGTGTATCCCCTGGATCTGCTTTCATGTGTACACGTAAGGGTGCCTGTGCTCAGTACATGCAAGTGCTCAGCATGGGGAAAGGCAAAGGACTTGGAAGGAAAGAAGAAAACTTCTTTTGCATAGAACTAAAAACATATTTTTCTTTTGTAGTGACCTGATTATCGGTCTCACCTGAAGTACCAGTTCATTTTCAACTGGAATACATCATCCTCAGTGTCTTTTCAAACTGCTCTGAGGTAGCAATGTAATTAGAAATAAATCGACTGAGAAATGCTACTTTGCACATCAGTGCCAACTCGTCAAATCAGAGTTGCAAAGAAATTTTAAAGCAAAACCTTTAACTGTGTTTCCTTCTTTCTTAATTTCTATTTTGCTTTGTTTTGCATGATTTATTTATGTAAGTTTGATGATTTTAATAGGGAGTCGGCAAAAAAAGGTCTATACCCATGGTTCTTTTACCATTTACATCTGATTTCAAAGAACTTACAAAACCGTGATGAAGGGGACACTAATGGAAAAGGAAAGTCTTGCTCAAGAATGTTTCATGTTTAAACATATATATGTGTTTGTTTAAATGCCGCATTTCACGTAGGGAAGACAACTGTGAAAAGTTCAGCCTGAATTGCTGTACCAGAAGGACTCAGCCATTTCCTCACTGAAATCTCAAGTTCTCAAACTGGGAATAAGTATGTGGAATAACTTGCCAAGAGCATAGATCTTGCTGAAAAATAGTGTTGTTCCACTGTTATTATTATGGCAGTAATATGAGAAGATACCCTACAGAACCCAGATGAATTTCATTTTACCAGCACATTGTTCTGTATGTCTATAGCAAAAACATAACATTTAATTTTCTGAGGTAGGCTTTTTCTGATAACAATACAGAAAAAGTTTGGTATATTTTTTTGAGAAATAATAGAAGTCATGTTTGATACAAGTCAAATTATTATTTTTACAATTTAACTTTTATGTTACTTTATCAAACTTTGTTCTGCCTGAAGTTGCTCATGAAGAATTGAATAGATCTAAGTATTTCCATGTATTTTGGGTATTTTATCTGTCTCTGACTACAAAAGCTTCTTCGTTTCTACTCACAAAATAGAAGTTCTTTTTAAAACTTGCACTAAAATGTACTGATAAGAAATACAAAACATGTAAGGTTAACCTCTAATTTTCATTCTTTAAAATATAATATAGACTGTAAGATTGTAAATGCATGTTGGAATTACCACCTTCCCAGTTAGGCTGTTTCCAGACCAAGAATTACTTCAAGATGAACCTATTCTCTTTCTTTTTAATAAATCATGTCTTTCTGTGTTCAGGTAAAGGTACTTTTTCCGTATTTCCTTACACTGCCATAAGCTGTGTCATTTTAAAAGATGAGGCAAATGGAAGAAGAAAAGATGAATTTTCTTTGACATGGGCTCATTGTTCAAGGTCGTGATCACATACTCAGCCAAACATAGATTTCCTAAAGGAGTCACAATAATTGTGCAATAATAATAGGCAGACAAAGATGCTCATTATGTTGTGTACAGATCCTTACTCTCCTTTTTCAGAAATATTGAACCAAGCAACAACAGTATAATATCTAGGATCCAGTCTATGGGGTAAATTAAAGTAACATTGTATCTTGGTTTAGGAAAATTAAAGGGGGCAGACATTCCAGAATTAATTACTTCCCCTTTTAGTTTTAACCACTACTCATTCACCAATAAGGAAAGATGAATGCAAGAAGAGTGAAAAAATAAGTGAAAAATTATTAAAAAATTTTAAAAAAAAAGGTAAGTGAAAAAATAACAGTTTAAAACAGTCATTAAAAAATGAAACAGGAACAGGCAAAAAATAACAGTGATAATCAGTAGTTATAATGTTGCTGAATTTCATGGATTCCTCATGGATTCGCCAGAAACAAAGAAAAGCAAAAAGAGCAGAGAAACCCTCCCCCAAGATGGCACTCTCCATGGATGACCGTGTGTGGAGAGATAAAGGGAAAATGGCAGACGACTCCTTCCCCCAGGATGCCTCCCCCTACAGATGACCTGGGGTGGAGAGAGAACAAAGAGAGAAAAACAGCGTGGCAACCAAACCTCCGCAATTAAAAATCTCCCTCTTACCCCCACTTATCAACCAAGAAGGAACAAGAACAAAACAAAAAGAAAACCTAGAACCCCTGGAGGCTAGAACTGGAACTCATAGCAATAGCTATGAGTCAAAATGTCAATGTATGTCAATAGCTGGAACTCATGGAGGGACTTTGCCTTCTCTTTGGCAAAAATAGCGGGCAGCGGGCTTGGACAACTTGGATTCCATGTTCTCCTGCTTTGGCCAGGCACTGCTGGTAGACTGGGATGACCATATGGAGCGGGGGCTGTTCTGTTTTTCTTGCTTGGTGGTGTAGCTGCTGTCTGCCTTGTGCTACCTCAGCTCACCCAGCAAGAACAAAAGAGAAAGAGCGCTTGTTCCTGAATGCCCACGACTTTAAAAAAGGACCAGCACACACTCCGACCTCCCTGTTCCTTTTCTGGCCGCTGGGTCTCAAAGAGACAGTAACAATTTCGGGCACAGATAGATATGGAATACAATAACATTTTGGGTTACCCAAGACATATCAGTACAGGAAAATTTGGCAAAATCTTATTTTCTGACGTACACGAAGTTTGAAGATCGATATTCTTAATTTATTATGCATGTACCCACACAATTGTGCATTAGAATTTTAAAATGGAACAGCAAAAGGAAATGCCAAAAATTTTTAAAAACATCTGAAAAGGAAATTATGTCCAGCTGGTCTGATTAGGAAAATCAAAGGTCGTGCTGAATAATAACTTTGATTAGAGCATAATCAAACTCAATTATTATTTTAAATTTATTAAAGTCACTGTGTAAAAATGAAATGGATGCAAGAGCCATCTATTGTTGAGTTTCCTGAGAGACTGGGTTCCATGAAAAAAGCACCTGATTTATCTGAATATTATTCAAATTAACAGCTTATTGCTGTTTTACGACTATTATTATTTTAGAATCTGCTGAACTAATATGATTACACACTTCAAATCCTGCAGAAAGTAATAAAGATGACTGCACAGTTTTTCTGTAGAATTACACAGAGACAACACATGCCTTGAATTGAAACAGACAAATCTATTTAAAGAAAGGCTACTGAGGAATAAATGAATTCATTAAATGAACCCGTTAAATACACGTTAAATATACCTAAAAATTCTGTCCAGGACCAAGATAATGGAAGAGGAAGCCAGTTTTTCAGCCTGTTACAGGTACTATGATTTTATGTCATCTTTAAGGGTGTTCTATTTAATTTTACTAAATTTTCATAATTGAGTTCAAAGAGAAGCTTTGAATACTTTACTATCGAACAATTTCTGTGCAAATATAGAACTCCCTTTATATCATGCTTTCAGTTGAGAAGTTCCTTTTCTTGAAAATAATGTAGTTGTAAGTGTTGAAAGTTCCAGATGTTTAAGTTTTAAATACTAATGCATTAGAACTTGTAGACCTAATAATATTGAGAAAAAATCCATTGTAATCATGCAGCATTTGCCTGGAAAAAAAAAAATCAAACAAATGGTGGTATATCCAAAAGTAACATATTCAAGGAAAGATTAGGTCTGTAATACCACATTTCACCCTGTGCTCAAGAACAAACAGGCTTAGTATTGCATAACATGACTGTGGCCAAATCATGTAATAAGACTGTGCTGAGTCTGGGACAAAATGGAGAGCACAAAAGCCTTCCTTGATTCATGAATATAAAATCTAAGTACATTTTTAAGATGGCTGCCGGTGTCTCACAGTCAATAAGCACAATGCTATAAGTATTTGATGGAGTTGAGCTTGCTGATTCATGGCTCCACCATGCAGCATTCTGGCTAGCTTACAAATAAGCCTGGCATTCTGCAATACTGTCAACATTGTTTGGAGAGGAAAGCATTTCAGATGTTCAGACTTGGTCTCTCACTGCTGTTTGGCAAAGACCTATTAGTCAAGTTTCTGGATATGTGACCACTGTGGATGTTTTACTTTGAAGGGTTTCAAAGAGCTGGTTAGCTCATTCTCCAATACCTTACCAATTGCATGCTTTATGTTTCTGTAGTGCACATAAGGAAGTATATATAAATCAGCAGCTGGTCAGGTCATCCTTAATATAACCTAGAGAGCATGGAGAGGAAAGGAAATTTGCATGGGAACTTCTGGCCTTCATTTTATTGCCACGACACCACTCTGTTTAGCAAGGTGGCCTCAAGGCAAAATATTTGATGGACATTAATCACCAGATGCTGTGTGCCTGAGCCTCCTGTGCAAACTCATCTTCGTACCTTCCCTCCCATCATCGCTGCTGCTTCTTATCTCCCTTGTTTCAACAACTTTGGCTGTACAGTGTGTATTCAAAGTGCCTCCTGGGAGCAGAAAGGCTCTCTTACAATCACTACAAGCACCCTCCCCACATGCAAGAGTGAGGAGGAAAAGGGAAGAAAAGGAGAAATCAAGAAGGATTTCACGTTTATTATTATATCATCGTCATCATTACTATATGTTTCTGCTCCGAAAATGGATGAGATTCCTCATTATTTGCAAGTGTCTAGGCAGAGGTTTGCTCCCAGTGTTCTACCACAGACATTTCTATTAAATTTATTTGTCATGTCATCACACCTGCATCATTGTGAGCAGGATGTGTTGCCTGCACCAAGAGGAATTATTCTCTTTTTCTTTGCTAGAGAATTGCATTTCAGAAATCAAAGACAGAAGTTACAGCAAGAAGACTTCTAGTCAAACATGTCAAAATGGCTGGTTTTTAATACATTTCAAGTGATAGCAGATTTTTAAAATTATTTTTAAACTGTGTTTTGTGTTTTTTCACCTTGTACATCTGTTGTCTGAGTCTAAATAACATATACCTGTGTTATTAACGTGCATAATATTTAATATTAACGTAATAAATAACACATGCATGTCTGTGATCATATACAGATATGTTTTGCAGGCACGAAACTTTCTGCACATTTCCAATTTTTGGCAAAAAATACTTGTTGAAAATCAGTGAGAGGAATTAGTGCTGTGCTTGGGGGTGGTCTCAGAAGATATGACTTGGAGTGTGCTGATGTAGTGTAGTGTTAGGTCCTGTTATTTACTTATTATATAATTTGCATATATACTATGTATCCTGGTTGCATCTATGATATAAAGTTTGAATATGTGATGATATAGATATAGATGATATATATATATANGTACTAGAGGTGGATGCTGATTACATAATAGAACTTGAAAAATCCTTTGATATTTTATCATTGTATTTCTTCCTGCTGATGTCACAAGACATGGCGCCATTGGCTTGATATTCGTAGTTCTAATATCTATCTTCTGCACCTGTCTTTTGTCATAAGCTCAATCAGCAAAATTTCATCCACTTGTTGCTTCATCAATATCCCTGTTTTCCTAATCCATCTATTATTTTCTGGTTTCTAAAAATCTTTTGGGAAGAGCCAGTCTTAACTGAAATGGCTTTGCAAGGCAGTAGCAACCTTGACTATTGAAAATAATATAGCTTATTACTCATCTAAGTCTCTTACTTTCATTTCCACTGTAATATGCCTCTTTTGCTGTATTTATGGTACATCTTACGCTGTTAGAAAACTCCACATGTAAGTCATTACAGATGTTGACCAAGTGGTGTCTTGGATAAATTGAACTGGAACATAGGGCATAAGGCAGGAAATGACAGCGTAGGTCATCCAGTACAGCTTTCTACCACCACAGGCATTGTGCGCTTTATATACATTGAACGTTCTATGTTCTAGAACAAATCAGAACTTTTTTTCCCTCTGATTCTTTTGGGAAAACATTTAATGGCCAACATTAATGTATTGATTAGAGATTTTCTTCTAAGTTACAATAGGGTTTCCTCATGTGCAGTTTTCTGCCCATTTGTTCCTGGATATAAGTTGTGTCTCATCCTAAATACCTTCGCTCCCTCCATTTTTGTTTCTGATATATTTTTAGAACAGTCTCCTTTCAAACTTCATTTAGATGTGATAGACATGCCACACTCACTGATCACTTAAAAACTAGTCTGTTCATCTCCTTGCTCATTAGAGTAGTGCTTCTCCACATCTTCCAGCCTAATTCTTTTCTTGAATGCAGTGATGGTGATTACTAGACTCACTAAGATGTTCTTTCTCTTTTAGGTCAAAATACCTGATAACTTTGTTTCCCAAACTCATCCTTAAAATACTCATAACTTCCTTGACCTCTATGTTTGTCCAGGAGAGCCTATGTTATTTCCTGTACAATCATTTCCATTCCCACCTTGATGTTACAATGATGTTTATTTTCTTTTGTTTCATTGCTGATTTCTTGCAGTGCTCATCACATCTTTGCAGAAGCCAGATAGTGTGGCTCTAATACATTTCACTGCATAAAATAAGTTACTGGACAAAAACTTCACAGGTTTATCTGAAATTCTAAAGCGTATGTTGCATTTTAAGCTTTTGTCCACTAATGCCACTTACTGTCTTTTAAAATCTGTTCTGCATCTTAAGAGTAAAGTTTTGTATATTGAGTTTATTTCTGTTAGTCAGAATTTCCAAATCAGACTTCATTCTTCTGGTTCTTTCTGAAACACTTTCTGTTTTCTGGCACTATTATTTCCAGTGCGGATACCAGAATGGGGCATGCAAATTTTAGCATTCTCTATGTGTTCATAGTACTGCTTCCCTATTCCCTGGACAGGTTCATATAGAGCTGACTGACCCATTTAATGGACAGACTATTTTAGGGCAGCTTATTCCCAATTGATTATCTTCCATAGCCCTGAACTTTCTAAGCCACCACTTTGCAAAGTTTGTCCACCTTCCTTTATTTCTTACCAGTAAGCATAATTTCTGACTACCATGCGTTTGGCTGATGGATCTCAGATGCCTTAATGACTTTGCAGATGTGGTTTAAACTTGATATGATATAGTTTTCTCCAAATGGGGGTTGCCCTTCAAAAATGAGGTTAGGTGATAACACATCATTAAGCTAGTAATAATAATCCTTTGCTCTTCTGTTTGCACACAGTTAGCAACTTTTTGCATTCAAACAAAGTAGAATTCGGAATATTGCCTTCCAGTAAACGAAATAGTATTTAGGCTCAGTGATACCTGGATGAACTTTGATATGGTACACTTTATTTTGTCTGGGAAATATGTGAACAAAGTGTGTTAGCCAAACACATGCAGCTAACTCCAAAACAACCACAACCCACATTTGCAGTGCAAAGAATAGATTTATTCCATCACCTCACTGGCTGGAGGAACAAGGGGATATACATACATTACTAAGCTCATTTTAGCAGGGCCTGACCCCTGCATTTCATATCAAAGAGCCTGGAGAATGCATAAGTCTTCACCAGGCTTGCTTTACTATCTTAAAACTTCTTATCTCTCTTTCCCCCTTACAAAGAGGCCTCCAGCCTACGGGAAGAATGCTTCTAGGTCTTTAACAACATCCTGTTATCTATGCTGAGAAAATTTCATTTCTTCTTCAGCAGACAGAAGACAACCCAAAGTAAACACAAATACGTGAATTCTCTCACACTGAACATTTTCGAACATCTCCCCAGGTACAAGGTTGGTCTCTGAACAAAAACAATTCTAAAAACAACTTACTTTTCTCTCTCCTCATCAATCTCCTTTTGAGCCCTTTCCCCCCCGCCACAAACTAACCTTAAAATTGCTCTCCTTTGCTTTCTGAAAAATGAGCTTTTTCACAGACAGTCAGCAGGTAGTACAAAACAAATGCAGAAAAAAGAATTAATATATCAGAAATTGCATTCATTGAAATACAAAAATCTTGAAAGATGGGAAAATTTGTAATGAGAGTTACAGGAAAATATACCCAAAATGTGCGTTTTCCTTACAATGTCACAGAGTGTACTGGAAACCAAACTGTTTGGTTACCTCATCTCACACATGCATGGAAACTGTTGAAACAAGCCAGAGTAGCATTGCTGTTTTTGGACTTCTCAAAATGCCTCTGGGTTTGGATGCCCACCCTGAAACAGGTGATATATTGAACATTAAAAAAAAACAAAAACAAACCACACTATTCTTTTTGTGGACTAAATTTTAATTTGAAAAAAATTATACTGAAAAGCAGATTTGGCAAATGAATCTCTTTCCATACACTGAGGTATATACATTTCAGAGTATGCAGTTTTGAAACATGAATCTGGTTTCTTTGTGTGCGCGAATCACAGGTACACTTCACTCACATATTTGAACAACAGTAGTATCTATGTATTTCTATGTGTTACATAGGATGAAAGAGATTTCTGGAATGGAAATCTCTCGAATTTTGGTGTCAAAAGTTTTCTGTGCATAGAATTTAACCATTTAAGGCACAAAACTGAGGGAAATGGATGACTTTCCACACAGCCTGTATGTTGTCCCTAAATGAGACAAACTGCACAAAGTTGTCACCTAAGTCCTCAGCCTGCAAAAGTATCTACTGAAAAGAGCTTAATTTGCGGAAAATAGGAGGTTCTTTTTGTTAAACCCTGGAGTTCAACAGACATCTCTAAACCTGAAATTTTCCACAAGGAAGAATCTGATATAAGTAGTGAAACAACAGCTGTGTGGATCTAGTGGCCCTGGGCTCCTCTCTGGAGTGATTAATCAGAGTAGTATAAACTCAATGAGAACTGCCTGAACCCATCCCATACGATGGGTGTTTGTGTATAACGTTGATCACATATCCAGCTCTCACACTGATAGCTTTCCTCTGCCCTGCTTGTTTATTTTGGCTTTGCATGCAGAGACAATTTCACCTCTGATTAACTAGAGACTCTTTGCACAACAGAAATTTTAGCAAAGCAAACTCTAGTGTTATCACATTATGTTTGCAATATACAAATCCTGGTAAATAGTAATGATACTGTAGAGAGAGAGCCTCAACCAGAACTGTGATTCATGCAGTCCTTGAGCTAGCTCTGTTTTGTTTAGGTAAATGATAAAAAACTCATTCCAATATTCCACATGTTCATATTTCAGGTTTCTGCCAACAGTTCTTTTGGTTGCACTTCAGGCACTAATTACAGCTCTGTGGGGAATGTCTTGGAATTGTTTAAATTGTTTTTCTCACGGAAAGTAAAAAATACACCACAGGAAGCCTACGTATTTAATTGTTCCACTGATATATCCTGATAATTAGTGTGTAGATACATAGGTGCTTGTGGTTATTTAATACAGGGTTTTGTTATATGCACATTAGAATGTTTTATATCTTCAATGTTATAGAGGTATCATATCCTGAGACATAGCAAAATACGATTTTTCCCTTTTTTTTTTCTAGCATGGTTAATTATTTTGTCTTTCATTTTCTTAATTAAGAAGCTAGTTCAGAAGTAGCCAGTAACCTTTCTTTGCAACCACTTCTCTTTCCAACAATATAAGGTAATCACTGTTTTTTGTAGGTAGTGATATATTTTTGCATTGCATATACATTGTGTGTGTGTATCTATTGCTGTGTTCCAGCAACGGGAAATATTTTCTTTACTTGCTAGTTTTCCTAAGAGTAAAAACATAACTTCTAATGTAAAAACACAAGTGTCTTTTTTTGTCCATTCCCCCGAACATGCGTCTTTATTTATGCATACCTGTTTGGCTCATTACTCATTTCCTCATAGATACCATAGGTGTGCATTTTTAATAAATTTATGCACAAACATGAACTTTTCTTAAAGTGTGGATACCTCAACAGAATTAATGGCCTGAGAAATGTTTACTTTTGTTCATGAATTTTTGCTTTTGATATCTAAGCTTTATTTTAGGTATATCTAAGATTTATTTTTTGTTTAAAAAAAAAATCTGTTTGGCTGTCTTCTGGTAGCACTTCAGAATTGCTGACTTGGACTCTCAGCTCGCCATTATCTGTTTTTGGAGAGATGCCTACTTTCAAGTTCAGTACTGTTCAGTCTACAAAAGAGTCTTTTAAGGATGTTGTGCCAGACTATTTTTCATTCCCAGATAAGATGTTAAATGGACTGGTAGAAACTCAGCAGGAGCTAGGAGCTGCTACTAGTCAAAAGCAAAATCCTGACAGTGAAGAGCTTGGAAGTGCTGTGTCTCTGCACAAGGCAGCAGCGTCCAGATCCTACAGAGTGCAGAAATCAGCAAAAACTGGAAGAAATGGAACGTTTCTCACAGGTGCATTTCTCAGGATGCTGTGATCATTGGTGCCTGGCAATACAGTGATTCTACTATGCTGCACCTAAAAACCATGCCTGCATAGTAGGCTTTTTAGGTCTCCAGAGTACTGGCCTCTGTTCTGCACACTGATTTATGAACACTTCCTCTTTAGGAATTAGTTTTTAAGGAAGAGGTCATACTATGGGTTACTTTTTCCAGCTTCCACTTCAGGATCAATTTCACTTTCTGGCAGTAGTTTTTGTTCTTGGAAACATTAAGTAATTTTAGAATGGTACCGGGGAGAATAGAGGAAATTAAATGTTTAGGCTCTAGGTGTGGATAGAGTGTCCCTCCTTCTCTCTCCATTTTATATTTTCATGGTTTGTTTTCTGCTCATCGGTGTGCGATTTCTAGCATATTGGTGCCAAATTACCTCTCCCTGGCTCCCACCCCTGTAACTTAATTACTCCAGGTCAGCTGTTCTGTATTCTGCCTTTCCCGCTCCTTCACATTTTCTTCCTTGTTCCTTTGTAAATATGATCACATCTATGAAGATAATAACTCACTCCATAGGCATAAGGGGTTACTGGGGCACTTCCCAATAACCTGTGCTCGAAGTAATTAGAATTCACAGGCTGGATTAAGGCAACTTGACTTGCAAAGCAGTGAATGAATGTAAAGTCTAAACTTTATAAAACAGTGTGATTAAAATTTACTCCACTGGCTGATATTACATCTTGTAGGTGGAAACTGTTTTTATTAGATTATTTTTAAAGAGTGCTGTAAGCAACTTAAAAGTGTGTGGGACTGCTGGTTGTCTTTAGATGAGTGTGTGAAGACCTCTGCCTTATAAAGGTCCCTGCCAGTACTGCTCATTCATCCACTCATAAAGATGTGGTGCATACACAAACAGACACACACTTGGGGCAGGGGATGTTTCTGTAATTAGAATAAAGAAATTCTGCTGATGCCATTATGAGCATGTTTGTACTGGCTCTGATTCTTGGCAGACTTAATCTGTCAGCAACCATGCTGGTGAACTGGAAAAATCAAAAATTAGCTTTTTCGTATCGCTTACCTGCCTGGAACTTGGTGACCAAGGAAAAGAAGACATTAGCAGGAAAAAAAAAAGAGCCAGAATGCCCCAAGATTCTTCTTTATGCTTTTAAAAGTGCAATTTCCACCTGGGGGCCTCTTTGTAAAAGACCTGAGTTCATTTCATTTAAGCTGTCTGTCCTGCACAGGTGGCTTTGTCCAGAAAATGTACTAGAAAATTGGACTGTGACTGGGTCAATAGCAAGTCACAGTCATCAGTGAATAGTTTTCTTTTGCATAATGGGACAGTTGATTTTTAAAAAAAATGATATGACATTTTATGCAATTTCAGAAAGTAGACTAGAAGAAAGGAGAACCTTTCATAGTAGTCTGATTCAGTGCACTGACAAGTACAAATGCAGAATTATGAACACAGTGCAGAGTTTATAGGAGGCAGTCTGTAGCTGTCGTTGCAAATGGAAGAGCAGAAATAACTCTATGCCAAGAGGGGGGGAATGAAATTTTAAAATCCTGAGACAAGCATTGAGCATACTTTGCTGGACATCCATTCAACACTGTTCTATGCCTCTTCTATAGAAGAGTTACTAACTCCTCTCAGTTTTGCTCGAGTTCTGTCTGTGTGATTTGTAAATGCACCTTTGCTTTTGAAATAATAAATGCCACGTGGCTTCTTGGCATCTCAAGGCTTGACTTTTTGTCTTGATACCTACCCTTGGCACCTGGCAGATGACATATGATAGATTTAGATAAACAGTAAAAGCTACATAGTGGCTTGCATGTGTATTTATCTTAACTTTGTAACACAGTCCAAATATTATTTAACTCTCTTTATTTAAATGGTACCAACTCAGAATAACATTGACATACAGTAGAACAGCTGACACACTTGCTCTTGTTGGGCAGTTTCTAACAGGTTTGTATTTTCCTAAGCATGACTGGGACTGCTGAATTAAAGCAGAATGTTTGGAAACCAAATGGTAAACTAGAATTTATTTACTTAAAAAATTATTTTAGCCAAGTTCATAGGACCATAAGATTATGGAATCATCAAGGTTGGAAGAGGCCTTCAAGATCAGCGAGTCCAACTTTCCACTTACCACTACCACTGTAGCACCTAAACCATCTATATCACACAGCATCAGATCCAGACTTCTCCTGAACATAAGGAGACATAACATTTTAACATGTTATAATTAGTTTGGAGTGTTGCTTTTTTTGTTGTTTTTAAGACTGCCATTTGCTTTGCCAAATAACATTTAGGAACAAGATGTCTAGTATGTTTCTGATCTGAAGGTAATGCTGTTGTTTTCTGTGAACTGCTGGGCTCTTATATATGCATTATTGCAATGCATTAGAGGAATGGCAATTCTTACTTTGTATATAGAAAATACTCTTTTCCATTGGTCAATGTATCTGGTACTTACTTTTTATTGCAATAACAGAGACATTGATCTTTACATATTTGGAGGAGACATTAGTTTTAAAGAAATATTTGCCATAATTTGTTTGCCAAAAAAACCCTATCATGAAAACGTAAATCCAGGTGCAAATGGCTATTAGTTTTAAAGCCCTGCTCTTACTACTAAAAATCTAAATGGATGTTCGTAATTTTTGAAATTATAAATGCAGAATTTCTAACATCCATTGGNTTTTTTTTTTTTTTTTTTTTTTTTTTTTTTTTTTTTTTTTTTTTTTTTTTTTTAATAAGAAGCTATGGCTTGATTACCCTGAATTCTCATTTCTTCTGTCTTGGTTGTATTGGTAGTTATTCTGAATTTCCTGTCGGGTATCGGTTTAGCCATATGTAATTACATAATACTGCTTTCAAGACCTGTGTGTGAAGAAGAAAGGTAGAGAAGGAGAGCTGTAACGCGTCATGAAGGCTGTCTTAAAAAAAAGAACAAAAAAAAAATTTAAGAAAACAAACAAACCCAAAAAGACCACACAAACAAAAAGCCCCGCTACACTGGAAATGTTGCTATTTTGCGTCTTTCTGTTGGTGCATTAGCTAAGATCAAGAAAAGGAAGTGAAAAAACTGTAATATTCAAATTGATCCCATTTGGAGAATGTGGATTTCATAATACATTAAACTTCGCACCTTGGGATTTTTCTCTCTGCTTGAAATGTTTCTAATCGAAAATTTCCATTTTAGAGATGTAACTTTTTGTAGGCACTAGTCAGGAGTATTTGCTAGTTAACTTACTTTGCTGAAAAGTCTTCCAGGTAGTATACTTTTATTACACTCACAAATTATCTCCATGATAATTGANCCAACTCAGATCAACATTGACATACAGTAGAACAGCTGACACACTTGCTCTTGTTGGGCAGTTTCTAACAGGTTTGTATTTTCCTAAGCATGACTGGGACTGCTGAATTAAAGCAGAATGTTTGGAAACCAAATGGTAAACTAGAATTTATTTACTTAAAAAATTATTTTAGCCAAGTTCATAGGACCATAAGATTATGGAATCATCAAGGTTGGAAGAGGCCTTCAAGATCAGCGAGTCCAACTTTCCACTTACCACTACCACTGTAGCACCTAAACCATCTATATCACACAGCATCAGATCCAGACTTCTCCTGAACATAAGGAGACATAACATTTTAACATGTTATAATTAGTTTGGAGTGTTGCTTTTTTTGTTGTTTTTAAGACTGCCATTTGCTTTGCCAAATAACATTTAGGAACAAGATGTCTAGTATGTTTCTGATCTGAAGGTAATGCTGTTGTTTTCTGTGAACTGCTGGGCTCTTATATATGCATTATTGCAATGCATTAGAGGAATGGCAATTCTTACTTTGTATATAGAAAATACTCTTTTCCATTGGTCAATGTATCTGGTACTTACTTTTTATTGCAATAACAGAGACATTGATCTTTACATATTTGGAGGAGACATTAGTTTTAAAGAAATATTTGCCATAATTTGTTTGCCAAAAAAACCCTATCATGAAAACGTAAATCCAGGTGCAAATGGCTATTAGTTTTAAAGCCCTGCTCTTACTACTAAAAATCTAAATGGATGTTCGTAATTTTTGAAATTATAAATGCAGAATTTCTAACATCCATTGGCATGTTTTCACCATTTTATGGCCAAAAATTATTCAAACACCTGTTTCTGCAGTTTGTTGTTCATTATTAGCACAGTAGCATAAGTATACATCTAATGAAACAGAGACACATTCTCTGTGCAAATAAACTAATAATACAGTCATATCCTGCAGTGAAAAGGTTTTTATTTCATGGGACAAATCATGTTTAATTGCTGTTTGCACACAGAACCATCTGATGGTAACAGCTGAAAAATGACACTGTTATTAGTAGATAATTTTTCTGTATGCATCTTCTTGAGAAGTTCTTTTACAATTTTTTTTTTGCTTTTGCTTTTTTNGAAAACAAACAAACCCAAAAAGACCACACAAACAAAAAGCCCCGCTACACTGGAAATGTTGCTATTTTGCGTCTTTCTGTTGGTGCATTAGCTAAGATCAAGAAAAGGAAGTGAAAAAACTGTAATATTCAAATTGATCCCATTTGGAGAATGTGGATTTCATAATACATTAAACTTCGCACCTTGGGATTTTTCTCTCTGCTTGAAATGTTTCTAATCGAAAATTTCCATTTTAGAGATGTAACTTTTTGTAGGCACTAGTCAGGAGTATTTGCTAGTTAACTTACTTTGCTGAAAAGTCTTCCAGGTAGTATACTTTTATTACACTCACAAATTATCTCCATGATAATTGAGAAGTCATAGTAGACTGGTCAAGGCCCAGGTGACTGGAGAAAGGGAAACATTGTACCCATCCTTAAAAAGAGTAGAAAGTAGGACCCTGGGAACCACCAACTGGTCAGCCTCACCTCTCTGCCTGGGATGATCATGAAACAAATCCTCCTAGAAGTTCTGCTCAGGCACGTGATTTGGAATAGCCAGCACAGCCTCACCAAGGACAAGTCCTGCCTGACCAAACTAGTGGGATTCTATGATGGAGTGACTATATCAGTGGACAAGGGAAGGGCTACAGATGTCATTTCTCTGGAATTCTGTAAAGCCCTTGACAATCCTCCACAGCATCCTTCTCTCTGAACTGGAGAGAGATGGATTGGATAAATGGATTGTTGGATAAGAAAGTGGTTGGACACTCACGTCCAGAGGACAGTGGTCAATGGCTCAGAGTCCAATGGACATCAGTCACAAGTGTCCCTCAGGAGTCCACATTGGTATTGTCATCCAGTGTTGTTTACTGTCTTCATTAATGACATAGATGAAGGGATCAAGTGCATGCTTAGCATATTTGCAGATGACACCAAGCTGTGGGGTACAATTGACACTCTTGAAAGATGGAATGCCATCCAGAGGTACCTGGACAAGCTCAAGAAATGGGCCAATGGGAATCTTAGGAGGTTTAATAGAACCAGGTACAAGGTGGTGCACCTACATCGGGACAATCCCCAATGTCAATACAAGCTGTGGGACGGACAGATCAAAAACAGTCTTGCTAAGAAGGACTCAGGAAGGACTTGGGGATGCTGGTGAATGAGAGGCTGACATAAGCCAGCAATGTGTGCTTGCAACCCAGAAAGCCAACCCAGTATGATGTTTTACTTCTTCATCTGAGTTTTCAGCATGACTTTCTTGGTACATCTACATAACATAGATGCAGGCCAACAAGCCCTGTGTAAAAGTTGTTTCTAAAGCTGTGTTCATACCACTCATTTTCTCAATTTTTCTGATGTCTGATTCTGAAATCTACTAAATCATGTTCTCATTTCAAATTCTTCTCAGGGTAGTTGTTACTTTATTTTCTTCTCCTCATGAGGTATTTTTTTTGGGGAAAAGACCTGGCTATTAAGCAGTTGCGGGAAAAAAGGATTATTAATCAAATCTTTCATACTGTTTCCAAACAGGGACGAAGAGGCTTAGGTTCAGTCTTTGTTTGGGCATCTGGAAATGGTGGAAGAAGTCGAGACCACTGCTCCTGTGATGGCTACACCAACAGCATCTACACTATCTCCATAAGCAGCACAGCTGAAAGTGGAAAAAAGCCGTGGTATCTGGAAGAATGTGCGTCCACACTAGCTACAACATACAGCAGTGGAGAATCCTATGACAGAAAAATAGTATGGGCTTTAATTGTTTTTTCATGTATATGTGTTTGTATTTTGCACAGTGACTTTGGGGGATGGAAAGAGAAATAATTTGTACTAATATCTTCCATTTGTTTTAAATCCAGTTATCAATAGTTTTCACATTTTACACTCATATTAGCAGTTTACCTAGATACCTCTCTATTTTCTCAGATTTGTTTGACCCAGCATCATTCCTCTTTTATATTCAGTGCCAGTCAGTTATTGCTCATATTGCTGCCTATTCTGGAAATATATTGTAAGGAAAAGTAGACTCAGTGCTTATCTTTTCTGTATTGTTCTTCTTCTCATTTCTAAGCAGCCAGCATCTGTTTTCCCTAATGGTCTCATCTTTGCTGGAAAATGACAAATAGTTTTAATTGTGTTTGATAGTCTGTTGATATCATTAATATTTGTACATTCTTTGTGCCTTTGCAAAATGAAAGCATTCAGGATATTTTCCAGTATTCAACATTCTACTACTTTTAACCTTTTAAACCTTTGTACTCAGGTTGATGAGGTTTGCTAATATTGTCCTCTTCCCTGCTTATTTATTCTACTGTTTAACTTACAGAAATTTATCACTTCTGGATCAGAAAATTGAAGGATTTGGAGGGGTTTTTTTCTTCCATAGGTTTTCTTAAGGACTCATCTAACATTTCTTTCTGGTCCTTAGCAGATTCTTCTCTTGGTGTCAATAAGGAGTTAAAAATATTTGCCTCTAAGTTTTTTTTAATACTGTCTGCCTTGTCTTTCAGGATTCTGGGATGCTGGCCATCCCTTCTTGGATTCCTTGTTATTTTCAGATGGTCTAATTTTTGTTTTAAACTTGTTCTGAGATCCTTTTTCATTCCAATGGTTTTTCTGTTCTTTGCTTGCTTCTCTTCACTGAAGCCACCTCTCTCTTCCTGACATGTTTCTTGTTATTCCTGATAAATAATAATAAATAAAACAATTACTGTATCTACTAGGAGTTCTCACTTCTGTGATTAAATTCCCTTCACTGTCTTTTAAAAGATGTTCACTAACCTCTTAATGTTTAAGTGAGACTTAGAAGCTGAGCAGATGTGACTGTGGTCCTCCAGCATGATCTTTTACTTAGCAAGTCTGCAGGACTTCCCTGAGCTCTTTAAATCCAGCAGTTGCTGTGAAGTCAACAACAATTTTTATAAATACAATCAATGTTGCTTTCAAAGTTTTCAGTGCCAAAAAATCCACTTAAATTTAGTGTTAATGCTTTTAATTATTCATTGTCATTAAAAGATTTATCTTGTTTGCTCTCTGAGCCCCTTCAGCTTCTATTTCTAAGCATTTGGTGTCACAAATTTTATTGCTAGTATGAAGACCACGCCAGTTGCCTGTCTTCTCTCTGCCCATGTTGCCCAAACAGTTAATCCCTTTTGATAATGGAAGGTAAGCTTCTTGCATCATTCTGTTGAAGTTTTGTTTTCTTATAAACCCTTTTTCATGTTACAAGCTTCTAGGATCCAAACTAGACACACCAGTCAGGTAGCANTGTCTTTGATAAAAGCTTTAGGTCAAGCTTTGGCCAAGAACCAAATTGTAGAAGACCTGACTAGAAACAAGACTAATTTTTTCTATAAGCTATAAGGTTATATATAATTTCTCTGCTTCTAATTTTTTATACATGCTTACATTCTTGGACCTTATCTCAGTTTAAATCAATGTATTATGCATCATGTACTTTTTAATCTCTTAAATTTAAATACTTTTTTTTTCAAAATGTGCAGTATTACATGACGTGTCTTGTAAAATCCTGAGTATATTACTCTCAGCCAAAGTGATGGCCGGAAAAAAATATTACAGTACTTTGGCAAGCTTTCTTTTCCAACATCTAATGTTATCCACCATTGAGTATACTACTAGCTAGTTAATCTGTTACTAATTAGTTTAAATCCTGTAGCAGCTGTTTTACACTAGATAAAAAGGTGGCAAATAGACGGCATTAATAGGACAATATTGCTTACCCTTTTAAAATAATGACACTCTGCCGGTTTTCTGTCAGTTTTCTGGAACTTGTGCAGTGCTCAAACATTTGCTAAAAACACCACAGCAGTTCCCTTTCCAGCTCTTGTAAAGTCTTTGGCACTTCCAATATTTCAGATTTATACTTCTTATTTAAGAGAGGTAAATAGGGAGATGATTTATCATCTCTGTAGGCTCTGAAAATTTAATGTTGACTATTTTTTCCAAAAAGAAATGTTCAGTGAAATAGCTGTTTACTACAAACTGTTATCTCTGGACAATTAAAACAGTATTGGTTTGGGGATTGCTTTGCTTCTCATGTATTTGAAAATAAGATATTCTTACGCATTATTTTTTAGGCTTCACCATTTAATCTTGTCTTTCCTTATTGCCTGTCTGCATCTTTTATCTTCAAACTGATTGCTCTTCGTTTATATCCTTGCTCATGTTTTTAATATCGAGTAAAATATCTCTGTACTTCTCAGTCTATTTGTACTTTCCTACGTTGCTAATTTAAGCTTTGTGCATTCCTCTGATTTCTTAATAGCTGTAATTTTCTTGATGAATGTCATCCATTCTTTTCAATTAGCACAGACTTTCTGCTTTTACAGAATTACTATTTCAGTAAGAGAACATTTCTAATTTCTGATATTTCACTCCCTTTTGTCTTGCACTAGGATCAAAAACACCTGAAGGTGATCTCACCTGTATTATTAAAGACTGCTCATGGAACACAAGCATATAGTTTACCGAAGTATAGTACCCATCACTTCTGGAACTTTGCACTGTGCTAATAAAGGGAGGTTAATCTCTTATTGTAAGATTTTTGAAAAGTATACCTTACAAAGGAGATAATAATTATTATATATAGAATGCACACAAATTATCCCATAATTGGGAAAGTAAGGAAGATATTTTACGTGAACATTATTGAAAAGAATTAAAAATATGCCTCTAAAAATGTTCTTAATTAGAGTCTCCCTTGGAGTTCTCACATTGAATATCAGAGATAAGTAAAAATAATTTTAAATTTAATTCCATGAATTCTATAAGCACTGATTGTTTTTACTAGTCAGATCCTCCATTCTTTTCAAAGCAATTCAGTTCCATGTACCAGTTTTAGTTTAGTCCTACAGTGTGCATCATTTTGCACAGTGAATGGCAAAAGCATAAGTCTGAGGAGCCATAAGAATTAACCCAGGTCTGTTGACCATTTGTTTACCAGAATGTAATTTATCCTTGACTACTCTTGTGCAAAGCAACCTTGCACTTGCATGTGCACTCTGCCCTTGCAGAATCACTGATCCTAAATGCTTGAAAATTGGACTATAAAAATTCCTGCCAGGATTCTTTTTCCTGTACTATATTATCAATTAACTTCTGAAACACACAACTATTCCATGTTTTACTAGTGGTACTTGGTATTTAAAGCCATAAAAGGCTGTTCCCCCTCCAGGTATTTTCAATGACAAAGCAGAACAGCATAGTAGAGATAAATAGCTTCTGTTTGTGTTGTGTGTGAACCAGTTGTCCACATAAGGGATAGCTAT
Organism: Rhabdornis inornatus; assembly: GCA_013397075.1. Classification (NCBI taxonomy): domain Eukaryota; kingdom Metazoa; phylum Chordata; class Aves; order Passeriformes; family Rhabdornithidae; genus Rhabdornis; species Rhabdornis inornatus. The sequence continues at coordinate 106,836 of VWZS01000167.1, forward strand.
ATGGTTCTGTTATGCTACAACCCAGCAAGAAGTTCCGTGAAATTGTGAAGCCAGCTTTTCAAACTGATTGTAGAGAAGTCCTTTCACCATACACACCCTCACATGGAGACAGGAATGTTGCTATTACCTGTGAGACTGTCTTGCTTATAGTCTGTTTTAAGAGCATTAATCATTGTATTGGTCTTCTCTTCTCCAGCTTGTCTACCACAATTCAGTTCTCCTAAATTCCTATAAAATATCATTTACGTTGGAAAGAGGTCTTATTTGAAACAAAAAGTGAACTCAAGACAGAACTGAAAATTTCAAATACTAAGTTTTTTAAACTGCTGTAAAGTGCTAGAAAAGTCTAGAAACTGTATGTATTTGTTTTCATTATTGTACCATGCATCCTTTTCACTGCACCATGTCTCACCGTTTCATTTAAACTGATGCTCCTTTTGAGTCAGAGGTTGTCTTCATATCTTTCCAAAAGAAGCTGGGAGCTTGCAGCAAGTTTAAAGGGAAAAATAACAATACAGGGTGAATATAAAGATTATTATTAAATTATCCAAATTATATTATGCATATACATTTCTATGCAGTTGACAAACAATATAGGGCTCAACTCTGTGCCAGAATCTGAAGAGTAGGAATACTTCATCAGATGATAAGGTGATTTTGTTTGTTGGAGTGAGACTTCTAAATTCAAAATAGGAAACAAAAATAAAACAACAGTAAACCAGGAAGAAGTGGCCTGGCATAGGATTTACAACCAGCATCAAATAAACCAATTTTTTTTTTCTTTCATGTAACACAGCACAGATTTCAGTATCATGTCAGATTCTGCAGTGTTGTAATACAGAAATACCTACCCAAGACTTAGGAACAGTGAATGGGTTACAGTTGTATAATGTCATGTTCAACAGTTCCTTCCTATTTTTTCTTGCAATTCTTTAGCTGAATATCTTCCTTTTTTCTTTTCTTCTCTGCTTTTCTGTCCAGTAAGTGCAGAAGGTATTATAAGGTAAATGAACAAACAGTAACCAAGTATTAGAAACTCACTTTGTAGACTAAAAATCTTATAAAAATTATTTGATTTCAATATGGATTGTTTGTAGGATCACAAACACTTTTATAACTATACAAACCACTTTTTTTTCTCTTTTCATTAAGACTCATTTTTTATAATTGCTTGTTAAAAATATAGGATGTAACATAATTTTAGAAGTTTTTCTAGTCTTGAAGGGCTTTTCTTGTCTTATACAATGACAGCTTAAAATATTTTAAGCTAACAATTACAGGTAGACTCACCTTCTTGGAAGAATTCCTTGTTGTTTAGGGAAAGTACACCAAGTGCTCTTGACATTATACTCTACTGAGTTTTATTGCAGTGATAATTAGCTTCTTATGAACCAAGTTTCCACCCTTTGGATATATTAAAATGCTCAAAGCATGCAAATATTNTATCTGTGTGTGCCAGGTCAGTTTTCATCTCTTTATATATTGACCCTGACTGAGACTTGTTAGCTTCACTATCATGTAGGGTGTCCATCATTGTGTGATACCCATCCCACTTTCAGAGCTGTCGCTTCTCTTTTTCAAAGTTGGTGATTTAAGGAAATAATGTAGGGGTCATTAGGGTCTCCTTATTCCACCATTAACAACTGGCTGGTTTTGTACTCATTTCTGACCAGCCCTCATCATCACTTTGTCATCTTTCAGGTTTCTCCAACACTCATGAGAAGGTGCTGCTGTTTTCTTTCATGTCTTTGATAAAAGCTTTAGGTCAAGCTTTGGCCAAGAACCAAATTGTAGAAGACCTGACTAGAAACAAGACTAATTTTTTCTATAAGCTATAAGGTTATATANCTGCCGGTTTTCTGTCAGTTTTCTGGAACTTGTGCAGTGCTCAAACATTTGCTAAAAACACCACAGCAGTTCCCTTTCCAGCTCTTGTAAAGTCTTTGGCACTTCCAATATTTCAGATTTATACTTCTTATTTAAGAGAGGTAAATAGGGAGATGATTTATCATCTCTGTAGGCTCTGAAAATTTAATGTTGACTATTTTTTCCAAAAAGAAATGTTCAGTGAAATAGCTGTTTACTACAAACTGTTATCTCTGGACAATTAAAACAGTATTGGTTTGGGGATTGCTTTGCTTCTCATGTATTTGAAAATAAGATATTCTTACGCATTATTTTTTAGGCTTCACCATTTAATCTTGTCTTTCCTTATTGCCTGTCTGCATCTTTTATCTTCAAACTGATTGCTCTTCGTTTATATCCTTGCTCATGTTTTTAATATCGAGTAAAATATCTCTGTACTTCTCAGTCTATTTGTACTTTCCTACGTTGCTAATTTAAGCTTTGTGCATTCCTCTGATTTCTTAATAGCTGTAATTTTCTTGATGAATGTCATCCATTCTTTTCAATTAGCACAGACTTTCTGCTTTTACAGAATTACTATTTCAGTAAGAGAACATTTCTAATTTCTGATATTTCACTCCCTTTTGTCTTGCACTAGGATCAAAAACACCTGAAGGTGATCTCACCTGTATTATTAAAGACTGCTCATGGAACACAAGCATATAGTTTACCGAAGTATAGTACCCATCACTTCTGGAACTTTGCACTGTGCTAATAAAGGGAGGTTAATCTCTTATTGTAAGATTTTTGAAAAGTATACCTTACAAAGGAGATAATAATTATTATATATAGAATGCACACAAATTATCCCATAATTGGGAAAGTAAGGAAGATATTTTACGTGAACATTATTGAAAAGAATTAAAAATATGCCTCTAAAAATGTTCTTAATTAGAGTCTCCCTTGGAGTTCTCACATTGAATATCAGAGATAAGTAAAAATAATTTTAAATTTAATTCCATGAATTCTATAAGCACTGATTGTTTTTACTAGTCAGATCCTCCATTCTTTTCAAAGCAATTCAGTTCCATGTACCAGTTTTAGTTTAGTCCTACAGTGTGCATCATTTTGCACAGTGAATGGCAAAAGCATAAGTCTGAGGAGCCATAAGAATTAACCCAGGTCTGTTGACCATTTGTTTACCAGAATGTAATTTATCCTTGACTACTCTTGTGCAAAGCAACCTTGCACTTGCATGTGCACTCTGCCCTTGCAGAATCACTGATCCTAAATGCTTGAAAATTGGACTATAAAAATTCCTGCCAGGATTCTTTTTCCTGTACTATATTATCAATTAACTTCTGAAACACACAACTATTCCATGTTTTACTAGTGGTACTTGGTATTTAAAGCCATAAAAGGCTGTTCCCCCTCCAGGTATTTTCAATGACAAAGCAGAACAGCATAGTAGAGATAAATAGCTTCTGTTTGTGTTGTGTGTGAACCAGTTGTCCACATAAGGGATAGCTATATGGTTCTGTTATGCTACAACCCAGCAAGAAGTTCCGTGAAATTGTGAAGCCAGCTTTTCAAACTGATTGTAGAGAAGTCCTTTCACCATACACACCCTCACATGGAGACAGGAATGTTGCTATTACCTGTGAGACTGTCTTGCTTATAGTCTGTTTTAAGAGCATTAATCATTGTATTGGTCTTCTCTTCTCCAGCTTGTCTACCACAATTCAGTTCTCCTAAATTCCTATAAAATATCATTTACGTTGGAAAGAGGTCTTATTTGAAACAAAAAGTGAACTCAAGACAGAACTGAAAATTTCAAATACTAAGTTTTTTAAACTGCTGTAAAGTGCTAGAAAAGTCTAGAAACTGTATGTATTTGTTTTCATTATTGTACCATGCATCCTTTTCACTGCACCATGTCTCACCGTTTCATTTAAACTGATGCTCCTTTTGAGTCAGAGGTTGTCTTCATATCTTTCCAAAAGAAGCTGGGAGCTTGCAGCAAGTTTAAAGGGAAAAATAACAATACAGGGTGAATATAAAGATTATTATTAAATTATCCAAATTATATTATGCATATACATTTCTATGCAGTTGACAAACAATATAGGGCTCAACTCTGTGCCAGAATCTGAAGAGTAGGAATACTTCATCAGATGATAAGGTGATTTTGTTTGTTGGAGTGAGACTTCTAAATTCAAAATAGGAAACAAAAATAAAACAACAGTAAACCAGGAAGAAGTGGCCTGGCATAGGATTTACAACCAGCATCAAATAAACCAATTTTTTTTTTCTTTCATGTAACACAGCACAGATTTCAGTATCATGTCAGATTCTGCAGTGTTGTAATACAGAAATACCTACCCAAGACTTAGGAACAGTGAATGGGTTACAGTTGTATAATGTCATGTTCAACAGTTCCTTCCTATTTTTTCTTGCAATTCTTTAGCTGAATATCTTCCTTTTTTCTTTTCTTCTCTGCTTTTCTGTCCAGTAAGTGCAGAAGGTATTATAAGGTAAATGAACAAACAGTAACCAAGTATTAGAAACTCACTTTGTAGACTAAAAATCTTATAAAAATTATTTGATTTCAATATGGATTGTTTGTAGGATCACAAACACTTTTATAACTATACAAACCACTTTTTTTTCTCTTTTCATTAAGACTCATTTTTTATAATTGCTTGTTAAAAATATAGGATGTAACATAATTTTAGAAGTTTTTCTAGTCTTGAAGGGCTTTTCTTGTCTTATACAATGACAGCTTAAAATATTTTAAGCTAACAATTACAGGTAGACTCACCTTCTTGGAAGAATTCCTTGTTGTTTAGGGAAAGTACACCAAGTGCTCTTGACATTATACTCTACTGAGTTTTATTGCAGTGATAATTAGCTTCTTATGAACCAAGTTTCCACCCTTTGGATATATTAAAATGCTCAAAGCATGCAAATATTCCAAAGATGCTGAGAGATGTATGCCTTTACATAGACTCTTATGGAAAACAACTAGAGTTACTTTTAGCTGTTTTCGAGTGCAGCTGCAAAGTGCTAGCATAGTTACAGGTATAGAAACTCACACTGTGGGACAGAGACAAATCAACAGTAGGTAAAGCCTATAAAATTATACTTCTTTATAGATGTTACCTCTCATAACTCAATGAGTACAGGAGTATTGGGTAATAAGATGCCGTTGTCAAGGTATTTTTTCACATTATTATCTCCCTTGCTACTTTGAATACCATAGGACAATGCTTAAAGATAGCTTCTCCCCTCCAGACCATGTGGCTAGGATAGGTTAAGCACCACGTAATAGCTATATGGTTCTTTCAATTATCAAACATACTGCACAAATGCATTTCCTTTGAATTTGTTTTTTGAATGATTTCACACTAAGGTTTTGACATCAGAAAGTTTCTCATAATTAATAAATAACGTATATATAAACAAATATATAAACTAAAAAAAAAAAACCCTATCTACCTAATGTTTCACCTGTTTTGTTGTTTTCTGATAAATAGCAATTCATCTGATGATTTTCTTTCTCTTCCCGTTGATAAATTTCTACTCGAAGCAGAACTTAAAACTGAAACAACGAAAAAAAAGCCCATCCTATCTTCTGCCAGTTCTTAAAACACAAAAGCCTGGTCTCCTTCAGAAACTCTCGCAGGTTATCAAGATATGCACAAGATAATCACAGGCACAATGTGGCATCTTCTGTTCTGGGTACATACAGATGCATAGATTGTGTATAATGTAGAATAGATTTTTGTTAAAATCTTTTCGCTTCTAGGGACACAGATTCACAGAAATCAACATGCCTTGAGGAATTGTAGCAGAAGGTAAAAAATTATTCAATCAGTTCAGAAAACTCATGTCATGAAATATGAAATACAAAGAAATGCGGAGGCTTGGGAGAGGGTATGTGAGCTTGCTCTCTGCCAAGAGAAATCCCATTTTTTACTTTATGCTTTAATTTCCCAGTTGGTAAAACTATGGAAAGATTGATGCTTCAGCCTTAATAATGACTGTATAACAATGGCATCTCCTTCAGAGAGCAAGTTGCTTAGAGCAAGTTGCTTCTGTAGAATTGTTACAGTGTGTCTAGATGTTTTTGTTTAATAAATGCCTAGTTTTTCTGGAAACTGCACGATGCCTATGGGAAGTATTACAGTGAACTGCAGGGATTTTTATAATTTCTGTCTGCCTTTCATCAGGGTGTCTGTGACTAATTTCATGTTGATTAAACTAGGCAAGAGCCAGAAATATTGCCATTGTCTTCAATCAAACCTAGTTGATTCAACTTACTTAGATATTGTTATAACTCATAGAAATAGAAATACTGCATGGACTTTTCTTGGGCAGTTGGATCAGCGTTTTCACAGATCAGCAGTTGTGTTATAGTAATCAATGAAAGATTTTTAAATTTCTCCTTCTCCTTACCCTAACAATCAGAATGATTGCTAATATGCACTAATGGCAGCTTCATGGTGCTGTCAAACACCACATCCTTTTATTGTGATTGGTGATGTTTTCATATTGCTCAGGAATTTGGGCATCATTTTTCTTCTTGAAATTTGCTCACCTCTTGGTGATCACTCTTTTTTCTTGGGGTAGATGCAACAGTTCTCTGACAGTGAATACATAGTGCTAAAAAGCATGCCTCAGATCTTGGAGGTAATCTACACCAAAACGTTCCAGCTCCAGTCAGTAACTTTCTTTTGTATTAGCTTAAATGGGATTTATACATACAAAACCTTCTTAACACATTTGCAGCTGAAGTATCTGCTGAAAGCAAGATAAGAGTCTGTAGTTCAAATTGCTGCCACAGTATCCACTTAGAGCAAGAGGGACAATATTGCCGATTAAAGATACGTCAGGGCTTATTGTGCTTGATATCTGTAGTGACAGGACAGTAAAATCAGTCTGGAAGGATGCTCTTCCAGAGGATGAGAAACAAGGATAGCATGATTCAGTGTATGTTTCACTGTATTGACAGAGGATGTCCCTTAGGGAAAAGCTGCTATGACAGCACTTTTTTCTGCCTGAACTCCTGGATGCTTTGCTACCTTTGGTCCTCCAAGGAAAGCACGTGCTGCACCACTTTTATGCAGGGCATAAAGTACCGGGATATGAAATACATATTTTCAACCTCTCTTTTTCCTGGTCTTCCTTCTGGTCCTTGCCCAGCACTGACCAGTATTTTCCAAACAGGATACCTGCATCTTATATGTCTCTGGGTGCAAGTCATCATCTAGTACTTGGACATCATAATTTCACCTGGAAAATCACTACTTGAATTTGCACATATAGGCAGTGCATTTCCTGCTGCAGTTTTATCTCTTTATATTGTCACAGCAGTTATGCAATTTCCATGCTTAAAGTTTTTCCCAACACTGGTAATTTTCATCATCTAAATGAATAGACAGTCAGTAGGCAAGAGGGCAAGAAAGGAAGAAATTACATGAACATTTTATTTATGGAGTTTCAACTTCTAGCCAATGACAGATAGAAGAAATTATTTAAAAAGGTGTCCATCAATGAATAATATTAAATAATAGGGGGCAAAAAAGTTCTTTCTAGACTTCATTAGTCAAGAAACCCAGCCTCTGGTAAGTTCATTCATTTAAGGATCTGACATTATAAATGCTTTCATATGTCTTTTTCAATTTTCAGAAGATTCCGTATTGTTTCACTTGCTCCCTTCTTGTTTTCAATATTTTCTTGGTGCTGTTAGGTCCTTTTCTTTTAGAAATCTTCTGTGTTAACTTGCGTATGCTTACATGTTGTAAGAGTTTCCACTAGCCTTATACAAATCATGTAATATACTGAATATAGCTAACATCAAGACACATCTTGCTTGTGTTTGCGTATATTCTGCCCAGATGGGATGCAGCTGGTTTTTCAGATCACATTTCATGTTTCTTGAGGTTTCAAAGCTAGACAGGCATTTTTACATACCCTGCAATTTCTTGTGATTTTTTGGTCCTCTGATCCTCTCCTTCTCCCATCTTTGTGCAAATCTGTGTTGGAAATAAAGTATAATACTGGTGAATTAGAACACAATAATTCCATGTGCCTAGATAAAGTGTTATGTAAATAACTTCTCCTCTGCCCCTCAGGCAGATATTTTATATCTTGCATTGACTGAAATTCTCGGAATAAGTCCTGACATCACATATCGTTCATCTTCATCAAGGTTTCCCTGCTGTAGACTGCTGTCTTCAAACAACTGCTTTCCAGTCTCAGGCATGGGTTCTGCTTGAGTTTCTGCTAGGTAGTAGTGACATCCTACCTCTGCTGCCTTGCTCCTGCAAAGAACCACGTCTTCAGGAAGACAAGCAAAGAGTAGAATCACTGTAGATTACCTGAAAGAAGCAAGATCTAGAATAAACACTTTTTTTAGATTTAGATTTAGAATAAACACAAAAAATCATTTTTGTGCATGATTTACATTCTTACCGAAAGCATCTGTCTAAAATTCATTATTGGATAGAAATATCCTATCAGTATGTAGAAGGCTGTGTGTCTAGTTGGTATTGCACATTACAGTTTATACATTCACTAAGATTACATACATAAGTATGGAGGCAAATCTGTACATAAGACATAACAATTTAAAACTGAAAACATCTAATTGGCTGGTGATGGCTAGGCCAAATTCGTGATCACATCAGGGTTTTCCAGTTAATTACTGCTTAATGTCATGTGATTTATTGCATAAGGAGTGAACAAAAGACTAAACAGGGTACTTAGCATGAGCCAAACTGTATTGTCTTGTTTTATATTCTTCCAGTGTGACTTCAGGCAACCTAATCAAATCTTCCATACCTCTGTATAGTCTCTAAAATGTGCATAAGCAGTCTGTACATAAGATGTAGTTTCTTCCTGTTTGTAAAGCACTTGAGATTTCCTGGAGGGAAAGCTCTCTGTAAATGTGAATGGAAGGGCAGAACTGCAGTTGTGCTGTTTTGAACCCATATGCACAGTTTTCTGGTTTAAAAGTGTCTTTGTTGATCATGCTGTGGAGCAATATAGAGAACGCTGTCTAAATTCACAAGTGACTTTAACTTCAGAGCATCTAACATCATGTATCTTCCTTTCCTTGTAATTAAAGAACAAAATGGTCTCCACATACTAGTGACTCATTCAAATAAATGAAACATGCTCTGATTTCTGAAGTTGTGTTCTAATTTCACACATTCAATTTCTTCCAGATTACTACGGACCTGAGGCAGCGTTGCACAGACAGCCATACTGGAACCTCAGCCTCTGCACCTATGGCTGCAGGCATCATTGCCCTGGCACTGGAAGCAAAGTAAGATCTGAGATATATTCTGAAACAAAAACTAAGCATACAGGAAGATATTTCTCATTCATCCAGCACCTTTATGAAGACATCACACAGTGCTTTGGAACCTTTCTTATTATAATACACGGTAACCTCCTGAGGGCAGGAAAGATCTCTATGCTTACTTCACATGAGGGAAAGCTGACACTTTGGAGATGCTGACAGAGTACTCAGTGTCAGAAGTAACATGAAACAATGTTGAACACAGGTGGTTTCCATTAAATGATTTGTAGCATCTTCACAACACCTTACAGTTCACTCAGAAGGTTGCCTGGATCTGCTGTGTCCTGCAGGGTGCTGTAGGTCACCTTCTTCATTCACCAGGCTCCTCTTAGCAATGTCTGTTCTTGAACACTGAAAGAGGTTTTGGGAAGTGTTAGGTTAACTTGAACATAAGTTAATGTAGTATGATAAATAAAATCTCAAATTCTGCATGCTGACATAAGTCTATTTTTTAACATGGGTCGAGTTCCTCAGCTCTAAAAGCCATGAATAATGTAGCTCCATAGTCCTTGTACCTTTAGCCCAAAAGATTTCCTGTCTTACAAGCATTTTCTCAACTCCATGATTTTCTTCTTTATGCCTAATATGTATGTCTAATGTGCTTCATGGAGCAGCAGAAATGTGGGAGATGTTCAGGTAAATCTGTATTTCAGAACCTTTTGCATTGCTTTGTACTCTGTTGGATAATACCTACAGGTTTAAGATTAAATGCTTCACCCCAAATCCTACTCAATGTTTTTAAGTTCTAGGAGATTGAGTCTATTAAATTCTAAAGAATACTAATTCCCTGTTGGGTAGGCAATTTTCTTTGAAGGAAGTAAGAAATTTGCACACAACAGTAGTTTCAAATTGCATTTGTTCATAACACTAAAATTATGTTTCCATCTTTCATGTTTGCTTTTTTTGAAGACACTTTGACCCAATATTCAGCACAGAATACTTTTGGCTGTTGAGTTATAAGCATAAGAGTTTAAAATTGAAGACCTGACATAATCTTGAGTAGTGCAGCACTTGTGTCATTATAATTGTGTTTTCTTTATGCAGTTATCAGAAACAAAGGTATTTTTTAAAGTTAATATAATGTTATTGTGGTGGCTTTTAAACTTTTAAATCTCCTCTTAACCTCAGTTTTAAAATGCTTAGGTTCATTCCAAACAATCTGCAAATGCAGATAAGATTCAGTGTGTGTACATTTCAGCTAGCTGTAAGTTTTTCTCACTATTCTCAGTTAATGAACTGAAATTGGTAATTGATTATTTTTGTTTTGTTGTAGTTGCAAGTTTTAGAAATGTTGTATCTTACAAGACCGACAACAAAGCTATTTCTGATTGTGACATCTTAAAACACACTGAGAAGCTTACCCTTTTTTCTCTGTGACCTTCAGTGACTCTACCAGTGGGAAATTAGTGCATATGGACTGGCATTTTTTTTCAAAACTAATAGTTGCTATAATAGACATGAAGACAAGACTGTGTTAAAGCTTTTATATGTGGTGATGGAGACAAAATGTGCTAGTGACTAAATACCCTAGCAAATAACTCTTTATTTGTAGTACTCTGTTGCATGGTGCTAAAAAGAGTTTCAGTGTGAAAATGTGTTGATTTTGCCTCCTTTTAGATCCTGTTCCATTTCATTAAATGGAAGGTTCTGTTTCTAGATCTTAGCCTGTGTATTTGAGTAGATACAAATCAGTTATATTAATAATATCATAAATTTATTTGTATTCCATTCATTAACTTTTCTTTCTTATGTGTACTTAAAATCTGCCACTGCTGCTGACCACAGCCACTAAATAAAACAGAAAAAAAAAAAAAAAGAAGTTAAAAAGAGAGAATCTGGGGAGGAAAATAGTACTTATGCTGTGGGCTTCCCATGCTGGTTTTCTTTACCAGTTTGGAGAAATCTTTGGTGTTGTGACATTACAGATTATGAAGTAAAGCCTTTAGTATTATAGGGAGATCATATTGTGATCTATTAAATTTTAATGTCTAGGGTTTGCTTGTGTGGGATCTGTTTAGTTTATTTTATGCTGTTTGTGACTTTCTAATTTATGTGATTATGTATTTTTCACCTGTGATGCCTGCCAATTTAGGTCACCCCAAGTAAATGTTAGGAATTAAAGTACGCAAAAAGAAGTTTTGAAGCCATTGAAGTATTTTCTGCAATACTTTTTAAATGGGATATAAAGGGCACATGATACTGTGGCTTAGTATAGCTGCTTACTGGAACTATTTTGATTCAGAGTTTCCATTTTCATAAATTCATCCTTAAATTCCCTATTAGTACCTCTGCTAATGGCAGTGTTGATGTGAGATTTTTTAAAAAGACAAGTCGGAAAAGGGTTTTGCAAGGTTAGTTACATTCTTTGTACAGCAAGCTGCTTAAAAATTAGAGCATTTAGTCCTGAACACGTCTTGACTATGTTTGTAATAATGTATAGTTTCATTCCAGCTGTGCTGGAAAGCAAAACAATTTATACCATGGAAGGGTTTTGATTCTGTGGAAGTCAGTTTTCCCCAGTAGCCAAGTCCTATTCCTGGGAGACATCATGAGTTGAACAGAGCACTGATATGGCCAGGGCGTAAGTTAGAACAGCCAACAGGTTGTTTTAACTCACACATGAAGGTACATTTAACCAAACCAAACCAAACAAAACAAAACAACAACAACAACAACAAAAGGCAAGACAGATTTGCATCGCAACCTTGCACTTTCTTTGACAAGCCACATATGGTAGGATTGGGAAATAAGTAGATGGAGGATCTCTTACCTGCCTACTGATTTGATCTCGCCACTTAGCCATTTCTTCCAACAGGGATCTGCTTCTGAAATCCTGGTAACAAATTGTTTGAGGATGTTGTTACGCATAATGTGAACACATTTGTATTATTTTTGATCTAGTATTTGAGTATCAAAGTGGCATGTTTTCCCTCAGGAATTAAAGAATTGTAACTGAGTTTCAGAGTGCTTGTTTAGAATTCCTGAAGGTGCAATGCGGGGTTGTAAATACGCAACAACTATCAGACAAAGACGTCTCTTAATTTTCATGTCCTGCAGTTTCCTTGTGGTATTTAGGTAGTAAATTGCTTTCCAGTTGTACCCAGTGGAATGTTTCCCAGTATATCTAGTAGCTTGATCAGGTCCTGAATAAATGCTTGCTTGCATGTTGCACTTAGTCATTACATAATGTCAAATTTTTCTAATTGTAAAGAGAAAATAAGTAGAATCAATTTAGTGCACAGAGACAGCAATTTTCTTACTAAAAATATTTTCATTGCATAGTACCATCAACTGTTGCTAGCAGAAATACTTTTTCTCATTGATAAAAAGCTTGGATTTGAGCAAATCAGAGTCAGGAGAGACAATGGTCCTGCATTTGTTTCAGAGACCATTGTGCCATGTTCCTTTGAAGAAGCCAAATTCAAATAAAAACGCTTATGTTAATTACAGAAGAATACATTATACATCCCCAATTGAAGTGTGTGTTCCTGTCTGTAAGCCAATGCATATTTTCCAGCACGTGGTGTATAAACTAGTTTCATTAGGAAGAAATAGCAACTGAAATTGAAGTATTAGCCTGCTACCTTTATACTCAGTGGTATAGCCTTGGAGAGTCTGTTTTCTTCCGTGATTCTCTTCACTTGAATGATACGGAATCTTAGAATTACTTCATTTGGAAGGAACACTGAGGATCATCTCATTCCAACCCCTCACCATCGGCAGAAATGCTTTTCACTAGACCAGGTTGCTCAGACCCCCATCCACCCTGGCCTTGGAACAATTCCAAGGGTTGGGGCACCCTCAACTTCTTTAGTCACCCTGTGCCAGTGCTTTACCACTCTGCCAGCAAAGATCTAATCTAAACCCACTCTGAAAGAAAGTAGCTTTTCCTCGAAGGAGAGATGCTTCATCCCTCTAATACTTTTTGTGGTCCTCCTCTGGACTTGCTCCAACAGGTCAATGTTATTCCTGCATTTTTTTTTACCTGAAACCAAGGCTAGAACAAGGTAGTGCTGGGAGGAGAACTGAAGAATTTTAGTGAATTCTGATACTAGTGACAGAAAAGTGACAGTGTACCACATTCCTCCAAAAGACAAAGTGTAATCAGTGAGGTTAGAGGAATATGGAGTTCATATTTTAAGGGGTCAACAGTGTCAGAGGTATATACTTTGGACTTCTGGCAATTGAACAGTTTTTGCATACTTCCCAGACTAATTGATTTTCTCACAGAAAGAAGAGCAATGCTCTGTCTAGCAAGGTACAATTTTGGATACAGGAAATATATTTCAGTGTTACCAAAGTTAAGAGGGCTTTGTCATAAATATAGTAAGAGGTTAAAAGTGACGAGACAGCTGAGGTGAATTGAGGAAGTGCTGCCAAGTAACCTCTATAGTTAGACTTCGAGTGCAGGAGGAGAGGTTATCATTTAAGTACATCAGCTTTGGCTAGGTCTTTGTTCCACTGATTGACTGCCTGTTATAGAATGCAATGCTAGAGTGTGTGAGTTAAAAATCTCCTTCTGAATCTTTGCACTTTTTGAGTGGTTTGCTCTTAATATTGAAGTATTTGAAAAACATATCTACATAATGCATATATATAAGCATTAATAAGTGCTTACCTTAGAACCTTTCTTTTGAGATTTAACCACCTATGCCACTTACAGAATTTCAATTATTATATTGACATTGATTTGGGGGTACTTTGGTTCTTGTTCGTGTTTTCAGTTACGTATAAATTTGCCAAAGAATAACCATTCAGGCTGAAATTTTCCATTTAACTTGCATTTAAAAGGTTTTGAGAAAATTCCATTCAGACATTTCTTAAACAAGGTTAAAAATAAATAATGTTTGATTGTGATGATTTTTAACTTCTTCATTGAGTTTTTCTGTGTCTGTGCTTTGGAGTAACAGCTAGAAATAAAACTAGTGGATAGCTGTTGTTCTGGTGCCAGGACAATGCCTTTAACTTGTATAAGCTTTTCAGAAATCTCAGTTGGCATTCTCTCAGTTGAGACTTTTAAGAGTTTAGCAGCTCTATCCCCTGTAGTTTCTTGGCTGTCCAAGTGTTTTCCTGCATCAGCTTTTAGAGGCTAGTCTCTGAAGTTACTCTTGAGATGCTTCTGGCTGTTCACTTTGAGAGCAAGGATCTCAGCTGCTTTTTCCTGTCAGTTCCTTGTGGGAGTAAAATGAGGAAGGTGGAAGAGGAGCAGTTTCACTGAATTGCAGTGTCCCTGCAATTCAGTCTTTTGAAATGTGAAAGACAGGTCAAATCAATAGCCTGGATACCATGCTAACCATAGCTTCCTTTATTTACTTAAGACAATGTAAGCTTTCCGATCTTCACAGTCAAGCTGGTTCTAAGAGTAGCAACTAACCTAAGGTTTTGTTGCTGTTCCTTCCATGCTGTTATTAAGCAGACTGTGAGCATTGTCTTTTGGACCATCTCATTTTATTGTTCCTTTGGAGATGACACAATAAGGATGTAATTCAGATGCCTTTCTCTCAGGGGTTTTCTCCTCCCAATTTCATCATTATCAGCCTGCAGTTAGGCCATTGTTTGTTTAACTTTTGGCACTTAGGATATTTTTATCTCTGTGTACACGGCAAATTCGACACAGGGACACCCGACCGCTGTTGCTGGTGGATGTATAGCTGCCTACCCTGCTATTCATCTAAAGGAATACATCATGTCGTATCACAACTTGTCTGGATTTTATCCTAAAAGCCAATATAAAGATAATGCAAAAGAGAGATTTTTTTTTCTTCCTTTTACTATAAAAGTGGTAAAACATTGAAACAGATTGCCACAGAGGTGGTAGGTGCTCCATGCCTGGAAACATTCAAGGTTAGTTCAGACAGGGTTCTGAGTAACCTGATCTAGTTGAACATGTCTCTGCTGATTGCTGGGTGCTTGGGCTAAATGACCTTTAAAGGTCCCTTCCAGCCCAAACCATTGTGTGATTCTGTGGCTGTAGATTTGCTGGCAGAGCCTTCCAATACTGCCTCATGAGGAGGTCAGGATGCATTGCAGAAACTGTGGAGGTGCCGCATAAATATAAACTGAATATTGTAAAGTAGAGCTAGAAATTGATTTAAATGATGTTGTGCAGGCAAACGCTATGTTGTTTAAAAGGCTATAGCATGTTACATGACATGTGGAAATATATCCTATTTCACAAATCCTTAATGTGCCTTGTATTCCATGCCTTTTTTTTTCAGTAATTTTTACCAGCCCAACTGGATAACAATTACTGTCATTCTAGTCCAGCAGCCTAGTGTGAGAAACTGCACCATAAAAAGCACCTATAGGCACAGTAATGTTTTTAAAAATTGCTCAGTGAGAGAAGGCATCCGCTCTCATTAAATACAACAGAATATTTAAGTATGTTAAGAATCTGGTTTAAAAATCAAGGTTTCCCTGGTTTTCAATGGCTGCATAGTCCTGGGCAGTATAGGCAGCCAGTTCTGGGTCTTATAAACTTCTTTCTGATCTGTCTTCAGCTGAGGGGAGCTGTGACAGTGTGTGCAATAGGGACAGATAATGATGCTCTGGGAATGGTACTTAGTGCCTGGTGTTCTGCATCACGATACTTTTTTCCTCTTCATTGTTTAGTGCCTCAGTTTATCATTCCTTCTACTACATTGCATTTTTAATGAGAATACTATTCTTCTTCTTGCAGGTAATAGAAAAACTGAAAAATTGGAAGGAGAAAGAAAAAATAGTTGAATGATGGCACCTTTAGATCATCTTCTAAGAAAATTAATTCTCCTTGTTGTAGATGTAGAAGAAAGAGGAAAACTGCAATCCCTGAAGACTTACCCTAGTCCTAGAAGATAAATATGTATTAATGTTACAGTCAGGATAGAAATGGCATTAGGAGTCCTTTAAAGAAATACACATCTGTGCAATCAGGTCCTTGCTTTGCAGCTCACCAACAATCCAATTCCTTGGAATTCTTGCAAAATACTCACAGACTCTCGGTGAATTCCAGGACCAGGGTACTAGACAAATTGATAACAACAGAGGCGCCTGCAATAGCTTCAATAGGAACTGAAAGTCTAGAGGAATCTCCAGTTTGAGCTAGCAGTTAGTAAGATTCAGTAGAGCTTTTCAGCAAGCCAAAAGTTTGATTTCTTCTCCTTTGCATTTACTAAGATACAGTAGTTGGTGGTCATAAAAATTGTCTCTGTGTGAAATGTACTCATTCATCTTTCCTTCAGTTTCATATAACAGAATATTATCATCTGTTGTTACAGTCTGCTTATAGCAAACCACCCAGTATAAATAATTTCATATAGGTTTTCTGTAAAATTGGAACATGTTATTTTGAATGGAGCACAGGAAAGTAGAGAAGATAAATGAAAGTTGTTTTGCTTTGGATACTTTTCAGCTTATATGAACTTGTATCCCTACATCCTGGTAAAATGTCTGATCTGTGGCTTTGTCTTTCCCCTGTTTCATAGTCCATTTCTGACCTGGAGAGACGTACAGCACATTATTGTCAGAACTTCACGTGCAGGACATCTGAATGCTAATGACTGGAAAACCAATGCAGCTGGTTATAAGGGTGAGAGCTTTCTCTCTTCTTTGCTATCACAAGCAACCTATTATTTAATATTTTTGTTTGACACTATGCTGTGCATAGTTTTGAGACCTTTCAGCCTCAATCTGAAGGGGCCTATCCTCTCTTATACAAGGAAAACCTTTTAGAATGACTAATGCACAAAACTGTTGACTACAAAATGCATTGGTCTGGTCTTAGTCCCTTTCAGTCCCATATCATGCACTGCTGCCAGAAAACTAAGTAAATTAGTGGTGTTTAATTTTTCTTTTTATACCTGGTATTCTGATAAAGTAGTGTAGACTTGAAGATACAGCAATTCTGAATTCCAGCCATGTTCTCACTCAGAATTATTGGCAGTTCCAATTTAAAATGATGAAACAGTATTATCAAATTTCATTTTTATAGGATAAACCCTATATTATTTATATGTAAGAACTCTGTCAGATTTTGGATAAAATTGAATTTTGAGCTGTCATGACTTTTCATGGGACAGGTAATCATGTAGTAGTTTTCTAAAATTTTGTACTGTCTTGTAAATTTGATAAAAGCTACATCTTAAAAACATGTTTTCACTTCTAGGATATATATTTTCAGAGTGGGTTAAAATGGAACCTTGGATCTGTACATTTTATTTCAGCAGTTTGTCTTCTGATTCCCATTCACTATATTCTTACTATTTTCAATTAGTATTGCATCCTAAGTGAAACCCTGGAATGTTTCACTTTAAAAATTAAGCCTATATTTAATCTATTTTGGATCAAGGCACTGCTACCGTAGATAATCTTTAATATGTTTTAATATGTAATTCTGACCTGTGACATTTTTGCTGCAATGGCACAGAAACAAAAAAAAAACAAACCAAAAACAAAAAACTTTTTATTTTTGGATCCAAAGCAGTCTCTAACTACAGAAAATGTGTTTAGAAATAGATATTTGATCAGAACCTCCTAATAATGTGAAGGTTCTGATGTTCAAGGGCCTGGTTTTATCCCATTTACAAATGCATGCCCACACACAAAACACATTAATAGATACTTCCTTAATTGCAATAACATTACAGTGTTTGTTATTGTGAAACATCTCCCAGGATTTCAAAGTTTTATCAGGAGATTGTGACTCTATTATCAGTTTATTGAAGCTATATGAAGGTCAAAGAACACTTTTTCAAGTAACATAAAGCACAGGGGTTTTTTTCATATCTTACTTTCAAAATTCTATAATTCTTATGTTTTTCCACTTGTTGCCCAAGAGAGGAAAAGACCCTGTGAGTCATTTCACAGCAGCTGTCACTCATTATCAAAAGACAGGTCTCACAGCAGCAGCAGCAGCATTGGCAGCAAGGCTTGCACTGTTGAATCACTGCTTATTCTGTATCCTTGGAATAATTTTTCTATGCATTGTAACATATATATAGTAAAGAAAAGGGGTGAAAAAAGGTTTTGTCTCCACTCACTTCACTCATGGAAAGTCACAAACACAGATAAGCTCAACTTGGTACCTTGGATTCAGGAAAAACAACTTGAACTGTCTGAACTCTGCTGTAGACATTATGGTGAAATTGAAAAAAAGTAAGATGAGCTAAATGCCTTGACCTCTGCACAGCTCAGGAAGCAACCTTAACCCAAATAAAAGCATTAGTTTTAGCTAAATTATTTTGGCAACTTATGCTGAGCACATGGTTCCAATAAAAATACATCTCTCTTTAAACTCCTGTTGGTTTTGGAAGAAGGAGAAGCAAAAGATTTCATTTAAATCACAACATCCGAACCTGAATTCAAAAGGGGATTTGCACACCACTGCTGGCAAGACTGAAAGAGGTTTTTTTGTTGCACGTGGCAATATTTGGTGTAATATTACACTACTATCTTTCGCTATTGCCTAGAGTTACAATTAAAGTAGGGTTTTTCGTAGATGAACTACTCTGATCAGACTGAGTTCCTCAAGGAATTGTATCATAATTTTGTTGAAATCAAATAAAGGTGCTTGTTTCTTCCACAGCATGTTCTTGAGAGGGGGTGGAAGACTTTTTTTTCATTATCTAAAGCAGACAGTCACAAGAAACAATGTACCTTTCTTTAGTGCATATTAGTGGAGAAGGAGGAAAACAAGAAGAAAGAGAAAGACAGGTTGGCTGCTTTAGAAATAAGAACTGAAAGGGTGAAAAACAGCAGAAACCTGAAAAAACCTTTCACTCAACAAAGGGTCGGCAAGAGCTGGTAGTTGAAAGTGGGTCAGCATGCCATTTCAGAGGGCTGTTTTGCTGGTCTGCATGGCAACCCTTTCCCTTGCCATAGTCCCTGGCAGTGTTTTGCCATTGCAGAACACACAGAAAGGGCTCACAGATGTCATTACTGGTTTCAAGATCTCCTTTTTTTACTGTCTTACATTTATACAAAGAAGGATTAATTAATGAAAAACACTTAAGCAAGCTAGTGATTTGCTAAAGCGGTGCTTGTTATTTGTTTAATTTTCTGGCAAGTAAACAGTGCTCATTAAATTCATGTCAATAGAATTAACTCAGGAATGAGCAAGAATTTTTACTTGGTAGGGGGTTTTTTAATTGTTTTGTTGTCAGGCAGCATACATCTTTTCTCAGGAACTTGTTATTTTGTAGTCTAAAAGTAAAGATTTGAATACTCAGGATGTTCTCTGGCTAGTTGTACTTATAATTTGTCAGTAGAGGGTTTTTTAATAATTAAAGCAGTTAATTAGCTGATTTTATGGAAAAATACTTGAGAGGATCTTTTTTTGTGAAGATATCAAAACTGTTGATCTGTTTCTGCTATGGCAGATTGGATGCAAATCCTTGTTCTGTCAGCTGTTTAGTCAACAACAGAGCATGCAAGTGCTTTCATAAAAAAGAAACTCCATTAATGCTGACTTGTCTCTGAGTTGAAAGGTAGAGAATGAAACACTGCAGTTTTAAGAACAATGATCAAATCATATAAACAGTTCTTTGTCTGTAAGTGAAGCTCCACATACTGTAATACTGTCTCTGGAGAAAGACACCATTCATAGGGAGGAATACTACTAATTTGCAGGGAAATTGTTAGAGAACGTACTTCACTCTTCCTGGTTCTAAAGGACAGACAGTAACACTTCAGTACACTAAAATAATTGCTACTGAAAGATAAGATAAAATTAAATCAAAATCCTATACAGTTTTTTTCAGTTTTAGGCCATCCTAGGCCTAGAGGAGATACTCTTCCTAGAGAAACCAAGTTGCCTCCATTGCCAAGGAGTAGTAACAGAGTTATGTCACATCCCTTTAGGTTAGCCAAAGTATCTGCTGCTTCCATTGAAGAGCAACCACTGGAAAGGATTAGTCACTTCATATTTTAGAGCCTTTTAATATAATTGCTTAATTACAGTATTTAATAAAACTGGTGATTATACTAGTTGTGAGCAGAGCATTAGCAGTCTGGGAGTGAGAAAGAGATGAGTCTATCTAGGCTCCTGTTTAGGAGACCTGGACTGGACTGATTTATCTTGTGGTAACCAGTAGCCAGGCAGGAATTCAGAAATGGACAAGTATATCTTTACAACCCATGAATTTCAAAGAAGACAAATAAACTACAAATAAACGCCATACTGCATGTTTTCAGTAACTTTAAAACGTAAATAAATTTTGAGTTACATTTTTAAAGTATTGTCAGAAGCTGCCATAAGACTTTTGGAAAACAGCAAGCACTCATAAATGGTTATGTCAAACAATCAAAGCTGTTCATCTGTAGAAAGATCTTTCACTCTTACAGATACTTCTAGTATTTTCGCATGGTACTGGCAGCCAGTGTAAACTCCTAGCCACCCCAATGCTCATACACACAGTGGATGTAGCAAGTGAAACTGAAGCTTTGAGTTTAGCTATTATAATATGCCAGCTTTCTTTAGTTGTCAATAAGACACCAAAAACATGAAGTTGCATTGGTCTGTGTAGGAGTGAGGCACGCCATATCTAGCTTGCATGTTCGAGCTAGATTAGTAGGTTTTTGTGCCTGAAATATAAAAGGATGACCAGCCTGGCTGAACAGGTTACAGCTTTAGCTGTAATTCAGGAGAGAAAAGAGTTTATCGTCTTAGGGAGACTGCTGGCAGGATACTCAAGAGAAGTACAAGAATGTTATGAGGTTATGCAGTGAGAAAACTGGAAGGGCCAAAGCCCAACTAGAACACAACTTGGCTCCTGCAGTAAAAGGCAATTTAAAAATGTTTCTATAAATTTCCCTCTAAAAAGGAGGGCTAAGGGTAGTCTCCATCCTTTATTGGTTGCAGGGGGTAAGATAGTAACAAAGGATGAGGAAATGGATGAGGTAGTTAATACCTTTTTACCATTAATAGCTCTCCAATAGTAAGACCCATTGTTCTCTGGGTACCTGAGCTGGAAGATGGGAACGGGAAAAAGAATGAAAGCCCCATAATCAAAGGGAAATGGTCAGTGACCTGCCACACCACTTAGATACATACAACTCTCTGTGGTCAGTTGGGATCCACACAAAGGTACTGAGGGAGCTGGTGCAGGAGCTCACCACTCTCAGTCATTTACCAGCAGTCCTGGTTAACCAGAGAGATCCCAGTTGAAGGATTCAGAAGGATCTGGGGGACTACAGACCTGTCAGTCTGACCTGTGTGCCAGGGAAGGTCATAGACAGATCATCTTGTGTGCCATCATGTGGCACATACAGAACAACTTTTGACACTGTTTCCCACAGCATTCTCCTGGAGAAACTGGCTGTTCATGGTTCAAATGGATGTATCATTTGCTGGGTGAAAAAAATGACTGCATGGCCAAGCCCAGAGAGTGGTGGGGGTTGAGTTAAATTCAGCTGGTGGCCAGTAACTACTGGTATTCCCCAGGACTGAGTACTGGGGCCAGTTCTGTTTACTATCTTTATCAATAACCTGGACAAGGGGATCGAGTGCACCCTCATTCAGTTTGCAGATGGCACTAAGTTGGATTGGAATGTTGATCAGCTGGAGAGGAAGGAAGACTCTGCAGAGGGATCTGGTCAGGCTGGATCAATGGGCCAATTCGTGAAATACAGTGAGGTGGCATTCCAGGTCCTGTGCTTTGGTTGCAACAACCTTGTAAAGCACTTCAGCCTGGGAGAACAGTGGCTGGGAAGCTGCCTGACATAAAAGAACCTGGGGTGCTGATCAACATTAACAGAGACAGAGCATGAGCCAGTAGTTGCCTAGGTGGCCAAGAAGGCCTGTGACATCCTGGTTTGGATCAGGAATAGTGTGGCCAGCAGGACTGGGGCAGTCACTATTCTCTTGTACTTGGCACTGGTGAGGCTGCATATCAAGTCCTGTGTTAAGTTTCAGAGCCCTCACACCAAGAAAGACATTGAGAGTTGGAGCGTGTCCAGAAAAGAGCAACAGAGCTATTGAGTCTGATGAGGAGCTTTTGAGAGAGATGGAATTGTTTAGCCTGGAGAAAAGGAGACTAAAGGACTTACCTTTCTCTCCCTGAAAGGAGTTTGTAGCAAGGTCCGTGTTGGTCTCCTCTCACATATAATAAGCCAAGGACAAGAAGAATTGTGACAGGGGAGGTTTAGATCAGATATATAGGGAAAATTTCTTCTATGAAAGGGTTGTCAAGCATTGGAACAGATTTCCCATGTAAGTGGTTGAATCATCATCCCAGGAACTGTTTAAAAGATGTATAGATCTGGAATTTTGGGACATGGTTTAGTAGTTGACTTGGCAGTGTAAGGTTAGTGGTTGGACTTGATCGTAAGGGTTTTTTCCAGCCTAAATGATTCTGTGATTCTAAGTAGGCAGCTGACAGCAAACATGTTCTTGGAAAAGGCAATCTGCTGACAGCTGCAACAGCACACATATTCTTGGAAAAGGCAATCTAATTATATTTACATGACTGGCTTCAACAGATTGGTGGATGTAAAGTCTGAGAGAGATGTTGTACTTGCATGGGTAGGCATTAGTCTTCTGTCAGCTGAACTGGTTAGATTAATCTGAACTTTTTGCATTATAGCTCCTGATTGAAAGTTGTTTGAAGTCAGGTCAGCATTTAGTTTAGCACCAGGAAAGGAGAGAAGTAAACGAGCTACAATTACTAGCTAGTCTAACAGTGGCTGGAATTGTCTCCCCCAGCACTGATAGAATGTGTATGATTGGAAAGGTCTGTGTCCTCAAGAATATCCTCAACAATAACTCAAGGTATCATCCACATTTAAATACCACGAGTCAGAGTCAACATCATAGCTTTTACAAGTGCTTCATACAGAAATCCTTGCTGCAGCTAGAGAAGATATCTCTGGTGGGATTTGGAAGTTAAGATAACTGAGGAAAAATGGAGTGAAGACATGCATGTTTTAGCAGCAAGTTTAAAACTACGGTCTTTTCAGTGGATGATCACTGTGACCTTTCTAGATGACTCTTGTTTCCTTCTTGCATGTAGCAGTTCAGTTTCTGACTATAAATAAAGTTTTCTTTAACTTAATATTAAAATTTCATTAGGAATTTTTCAGTGCTTGGTATGTTAAACCCAAACAAATTGCCAGGTAACTGAGTTCTGGTAGCCTTGAGTAAGAACTGAAATACTTCTTTGGAATTTGAGGAAGGGAGCTGGAAAATATCTTGAATTATGCAGCCTACATCATGGTTATTGAATTTTTTTTTTTCCTGACAAAACTGAGGTTACACGCAATGTTATTTCCAGTTCGTGTCCAAAGACATATAAGGTCAGGAATTTGTCTGTATAGTTGCACAAATGAGAATGTACAAAGTGTAGGAGAGGGAATCTTTCAGAGAAGCCAGGCAGGTGTCATTGCTTTTCCCAGTCTCAAATTCTTCATTATCAAAGCTTCTCATTTACTTTTTGGATCTGCAACACTCTGTTTTCTGTTCCCTCTGAAAAGCAAGGAGGAAGTGTTAAAAATGTAAAAACAGAGTTCAAGCAGAAGCTTCAAGTCTATGTCAGGGTACATAAATGACAATGGATGGACCTGATTTTGTCTTACAGTTGATTGCTTTCCTGGGGTTGTATATTGTAGGTCAAACTTATATGTGTTCTAAAATGTAAATTAAATGGCTCTAAAGCAGGAGTAACAGCAGGCAAAAGGCAAAATAAGCTTTAATGTTCTACTATGATAGCATTCAGAATTGCCACCAAACCATGATCAACATAGCAGGGGAAGAATTTAAATAAGTGCCTCAGCTCAACAACTGAGATAACTTCCTGTCTGTTTGTCTTACATATAAAGGTATACACAATTGCTATGCTCTGCAGCTCCCTAGTATTCCAAACATTGCTGAGTGGACTGACAGTACTAACAGGATGCACACCATGAGAGTGATAACCTTTGACATTATTTCCTTCTAACAAGCCCAGCTCAGACCTTTGTGAGCACCCTGTAAAGGACTGGGGGACAGGGAGGAAGCAGAGGTTTGAAAGTCTTCCACTGTGGACTCATAACCATAAGAGTCTGCCACTTACTGTAAAATGTAAGTTTCTGTTTTGCAGTATGGAGAAAGAAGAACCAGGATCAATGAATTTTAAAAGTGACTGATAAACTGATACAATTCTCCAAAGCAAAAGCTTTAATTACAGACATTGAACACTGCATTTTAAAAGAAAAGTCCTTGGAATTTACATGCATTTGCATGACCTCTTTATATACTAGTTTTCAATTCGGTACACTTTTGAGAATGTTTAGGAAAATATCTAGTCATGCTTGTATCCATCCATAGCAATGGTGAACATCTTTTGGATGGGGTAGGTCTGTCTTTTTAAAAAAAACAGTAAACACTTGCCTTTGTGAACTCCAAAGCTCTTCTTCACTGCTGTTGCATTGCTATAATACCTTTTAGTAGGTACAAAACTGGTGGTAGTTTTATTATCAGAGTGTGTCCACTTTAATGGAACTAGGATTCAGGCCAGTTAGGAAACAGATCACACTACCTACAATGTTGTATTTTAAGCACTTAATGTATCCTGTCAGGATGTAGAATTTAATTAATAATAGGGAAAGATAAGGGCCTACATAGGACAACTCAGCTCAGTTAGATGCCTGAAGTTATTTATAACAGTATGCTTTTTTCCCTCCAGAAAAATCAGCTTTTGAAGATTTGCTTTTAAGTCAGGGGCTGCAGAACCTCTCCCACCACACTGACATTACTGGCCAGCTATCACTATAGACTTGGGTTAATGTTTAACTTCCTTTTGCTTCAGGTTACTGATCAGCGTCTACTACATGGCTCCACAGAAATACTGTGAAGTTGGCCTAGTTAATTAATAATTTCTCTAGTTATTCTATTTGGCATGGTTATCATTAAACTATTTGTAGTACACTTTTTTGTGATTTACTGCATGTTTGCATATCCTTTTTCTGCCAAAATCTGCCACAGCTGCATGCTCAGTCAGGAATTAGTTTGAGTGTAAATATTCTGCTGGAGCTCCAATACTTCAGGACACACAGAGCCTCTGTCTGGGACAGAACAAGAGGGATGCTATGTGTGTCTGATACATCTGACAGCGCAGAAATGCTATTTTTGTGTCTCCTGATAATAATCTGTCAGGAATTAGCGTTAGAGTGCCTTTGACTTGCCTGTCATCATCTGTTCTGAGATGAAGCCTAGCGCAGAAACTCTCACCAAATGGTGTTTAATAGAATGATAGTTTTGATAGTTTTTGATAGTTTGATAGAAAGGCGTTGTATTTATCCACTTTTGAGCTATCAAGGAATCCTACATGTATCTCCTAGGGTGAATTTGCTCCTAATAGAGGAGTTGGGTACCTTTTTTTACAAGGTGTTGCACAATGCAGGCACAAAATACATTTTTTCTTTAAAAAATTTGCAGACCACCATGTTTTCCAGTGGATCTTCATGCTAAAAAAATATATTAAAAAAAAGAAACAATTCAGTTTAAAAAGACTACCGCTAGTTAAAAATTATAGATGCTCCTTAGCCAACTTTATCTCAGCATTTTTGTCACCCTTCTAAATTCATAAAATCTTCAGATTTATTCTGTTCACATAAGCCATCTTATTTCAAGTGAATTAATTTCTTCAGTAAAGGCTTCATGATTTGCAGCCAAATGCTGCTGCAGAGAAGACTTAGAATCTTGCTGCAAAATTTTCATAGCAATCACCAGTCAGCAGTAGTCAGGTTTTCTGTTACCATCACAGCTCTGCTGCTTCACAGGCAGAGAAGTAAATCAGCCTTCCTGGTCCCTCTGCTGAGGTTTTCAGCAAAGTGCACTGGCGTTTTCTCTGACTCTGGGTAAGATATCCCCATATGCAGGACGCAGTGTATGTGTGAACACCATGTGTTCTGAAGACTTTGTTTACTTGGTTAACACCTTCCTAAACAAGCTCTGAGAAGTAAATCGGGAACTTAATAACCACATGAGTTTTAAATTCCTGCAGTAGATAAAATTTGTGAGAATGTGAAGGCAAATAGAATCTTTGATTTAATTTCTCAGTATTTTAAGATGGTGTGTTCTAAGGCTGTTTTTTTAATGACTGCTAAGCCTCATAGCAGTATCAGAGTTGGATACAAGCTACTCAAAAAGGTACAGGGGTTACTGGAAGTTTAGTTTCTACTAGCTATCCAGCTAGTTTTTCTGGGAAGTCTGTATTTTATTTTATCAATTAGTAGGAGCTTTTTGGCGTAAAGAAAAAATGTAAAATCCAGAAGCCTCTTCTTTTTTGTCAAATCTATTATCAGGCAAAGCCATGGTTAGTATATTACTGAAGAAACTATTTGTACTAATGCAAAAATCAGAAGTAGACATAGACATAAGTGGAATCTCAATAAAAGCAATTTTTGAAGTGTTCTGTTTGCACCTTTCTGACTATGAAAATGTTCAAGGGCCTGGAGCACCTCTCCTATGAAGAAAGGCAGGGAGGGGTGGGGTTGTTCAACCTGAAGAAGAGAAGGCTCCAGTGAGACCTTATTGTGGCTTTTCCATATACAAAGGGTTCTTAGAAGGAAGACAGAAAGGAATTTTTTTATGGAGGTCTTTAGTGACAAGACATGGGGCAATAATTTTAGATTGAACAAGGATAGACTGGACATAATGAAGGACATTTTTATTTATGGTGCTTGGTAACAGCCAACGTGGCTTTATAAGGGGGAAATGGTGCCTGACAAATTTGGTGGCCTTCTGTGATGGGCCTACAGGATTGATGGATAGGGGCAGAGCAGAGCAACTTGCATCACCTACCTGGACTTTTGCAAAGTATACCTCTCAAATGAAGTCATCCTCATCTTCAAATTGAAGAGACATGGATTTGATGGATGAACCACTTGGTAGGTGAAAAACTAGCTAAAAATGGCCGCACACAGAGTTGTGGTCAATGGCTCATTGTCCACGTGGAAACCAGTGGTGAGTGGTGTCCCTCTGCAGTCAGTACTGTGGCAGATACTGTTCAACAGCTTTTTTGGTGGCGTGGACAGTGCAATCAAGTGCACCCTCATCAAATCTGCTGACAACATGAAGCAGTGTGGTACAGTCAATACGCTGGAGAGAAGGGATGCCATAGAGGGACCTTGAAAGGCTTGAGAGGTGGGTTTGTGTGAACCTCATGGAGTTCAACAAAGCAAAGTGCAAGCTCTTTACACCTGAATTGTGGCAATCTGAGACATAGGCACAGGTTGGGCAGAGAAGTGATTGAGAGCAGCCCTGTGCAGAAGGATTTGGAGTAATGGTTGATGAAAAACTCAGCATGGGCCAGCACTGTGCACTTGCAGCCCAGAAAGCCAATCCAATCCTTCGCTGCATTTAAAGGAGTATTTAAATATAGCACTAAGGCCAGCACTTAAAGGAGGTGATTCTGCGCCTCTAGTCTGGTGAGAGCCTACTCGGAGTGCAGTACAGTCCACAACATAAGAAGGACATAAGAAGACTCCTCTAGACTTGTTGGAAACAAGTCTAGGGGAGAGCCACTGAGTTGATACAAGGACTGGACTCTGAAACACAGTCTGAGAAAGTTGAGGCTATTCAGCCTGGAGAAGGGAAGGTTGTGTGGATACTTCACAGCAACCTTGCAATATCTGAAGGGGGCCTACAGGAAAGCTGGAGAGGGACTCTTCATCAGGATTTGTAGTGACAGGACAAGGCATAATGGGAGCAAATTGAAAGAGGGAAAATTTAGATTAGATATTAGGAAAAAATTCTTTACTGTGAGGGTGGTGAGACACTGGAACAGGTTGCCCAGGAAGGATGCCCAACCCTGTCAGTATTCAGGGAGGTCAGACTAGATGAGCTTTAAGTGTCCTTTCCAACCCAAATCATTCTGTGTTCTATGATACTATGATATAGAGATCTTTCAGATTCTCATTGTGCATCGTTGTGACTGCCACTTTTTATAGCCATGGGTTAGGGACTTAACCCTTTGGAGCAGTGGAAATAAGACACACAGTTACATTGTTATCTTTTAAGATAGGAAAGAGACAACTTTATCGTGGGCACGATTTGTACTTACAGCATGGTTTGTAGAGCTAAGACAAGACAGTAGTTCATTGGATAATTGAGGGAACGCCTCTGGGATAGTACTTCAGGGTGAGTTCCACAGTTGGTACCAGGTGTTAACTTAATGTTGTTAATCTATTTTATTTTGACTAAATTATCATCTTGGAAGAAAGTTTCTTTAACTGGTGTTGAACAAGCTATTAGCCTGGGAACGGATCTGTGAGAGAACCAGGAGAATCCCCAGCCTGGGAATGATTTTTCTGGCTGTAATTTTCTTAGGTCTCCAACAGTGTGTCCACAACTTTTAAGACAAATCTATTTGGCATCTTTTTGTTTTTCACAACCTTCTCTAGTGTGGTGATAAGTTCTTACACTCATCACATCTTCCCACATCCAATCTTCCACATCTTCCTACATCCATACTGAGTCTTCAAAAATTCATGGATTTCAGGGAATTCTTTGAGGAGGACTTAGTTTGCTCTTCCATTTGGTTTTAGGTACAAAATTTGAGGGATTGTTCTGTGTAAAATACAAAAATACAAATAACGTGCTTAGTTTGAAAACCATGAGGGAGCTGGTTTTAAAAGCAAGAATGAAAAAGCATGTTCTTGCATACTTGTGTTACTGGCTTATAAAGCAGTTATGTGTTTCAGAAATCAAACTCAGTTGTCACAGTTGACATGAAATAGGAATATGGCTGAAGTGAATTATTTTTCAAGATCAGTGTTGTCTTAGAGAGGACATGACAAAACAAAACTGTTTAAGCCATGTCATCATAGCATTTCTCCCATTTTTGTCCCTGTAATTCTTGTTAGACAGTTGTTTTTCCTTGTTGAAATATTTCGATATTCTAAGCAAATGACAGAAAAGCAACATGGAGTTGTTAAAGCATTATAGAATTAGGTCATTCTATTTGCAATTAAAATGTCAAACGTAGAAGATTGGTGTAGATGGTTAAAAGCCTTTATGGGCTGAGAGTAACTCAAGAGGCTCAGATATTCTAGACCTGATAAGCAACATTGAATAAAACCATAGTATTAATGGGCATTTTAGACTCCTATTCTGATAATCTCATTTTGGATCAAGATCCTACTGTATCATAAATTGACTACATTTAGCACTATAGTTCACATATCAAACAGATTAATCTAGTTGAGAAAGCTGCATGTTACTCATTTGTCCCACTGAAATTATTACTTCTTTTTTCCTGATTTAGCATTAGAAATGTGTATACAAA
This sequence comes from Rhabdornis inornatus, assembly GCA_013397075.1. Lineage (NCBI taxonomy): Eukaryota > Metazoa > Chordata > Aves > Passeriformes > Rhabdornithidae > Rhabdornis > Rhabdornis inornatus. Next base: position 136,290 of record VWZS01000167.1, read on the forward strand.
ATATTTATATTTCAAATGCTGCTTTCACAGTACAGACCAAAAATGTAGTAGGGAGAAAATTTTATGCAAGCTTTTTGTCAGATGAGTAAAATAGCAAGGGAGGCTTAGCGTCTCAATTACTGCTGAGGCATCTTGATGACAGGCAATGAAACTGCAGCCTAACAAATTAAGTTTAGCTACACTGGAAATGCCATATTTTTAGTGTCCGGGACAAATTTTTCTGAAGTCTGCATGGTTCTCTGTTGTGATTTATCAACACCAGCTATTCATATTTCTCGTAGTCAAGTCAAATGAGATATACATCCTAGCTTTAGATTTGACTGTGGCTTTGTATGAAAATGAGAAAGTTACTGAATTTTAAGCAGCAATTTCAGACGAAAAAAGGAGATTATGAAGAAGCTTGGGAAGTCTCTCCAGCAGCTCAGAAGGCCTTGTTTTCATGGTACATTAATGAAGGAATTGCACCGGGGTAAATAAATGAACTTTAACCCTGAGAAATGTTATTTCATTTTTAAGATGAAAACACATTTAAGAAAGATTTAAAAGATCAGCTGAAATTCAGTATTTACTTCGTGTTGTGGAAGCCAATTTTTTCTCTGAAACATGCCCTGCATTTGTAAGGCTCTGTGTATACCTGTGATTTTGCAGAAATAAAAATAATCAATTATTAACTGCTGCCTGGCTGGGGAGAGAATTCAAGACAGCTCTACCAGTGGATGCTTTGGTCGCATAAGGAGATCACATTTCTCAATCCTTCAGCTGAGTAAAAGAAGCAGTCTTCTCCTCAGCCACCAGCTTACATTGTATCAGCCTCGTATTGGTCTTTTCTTTGTGAAATACAAACACCTTTCTACAAAATAGCGCAATACCCCCTCTGACGTGTAATGATTCCTAGCAACAACTCAGCCCAGTAGCAAGTCACAGCAGTGATAATGCTGAGCACATAAATGGGTAGGTGCAAGGTCTGGAGGCATTTTGCACTTGAAGTTAGCTTATCTCATTCTGCAGTCATAATTACCTTTCAGATAGGTGCTTTTGATTAATCTGGGTTAGCAAAGTCAGCTCAGTACCTTTTGCATGAGAATCAGTGGCAGTTCCAAGTGTTTTCTAGAAGGCATTTATAGTTCCATGGAGACCACCAGGTTATTTTTAACCTTTGGGACAGGCACCTTGGCATGTAGTTCACAGGCATACTAGGATGTACACAGATGAAGAAGCACAATTTGAAAGTAGTAGAGAGAAGAATCTATTTTTTTTTTCTCTAAGACACTGCTACTTTATTTAATTCTGTGATTCTTTCCTAAATTGCTACAGTTTGGTCTTTGAAAATTGTGGGCCTCTGCTGGTATCCTTCAGCTGCTAACCAACCCACTGGATCAAGGGCTTTGAATTGGAAATGTTTTGGACAGCCAAATGTCAGTCCACATGGGAGGATGTAAGAGTAACTTTGTCCATCAGAAAGTTTTTATTTCGATGGGAAGGTCTTTCAAGAAAAAAAAGTATTTCTGTTTCAGCTGAGAAAAAAAAATCAATCAGGTGCAGCGCTTATTACTACCCTGCTGCTCTCATGCAAGAGATTTTAAACATCGAGTCATGGACAATAAATACAACCACATAACCTTAAATGATCATTTTTTTCTCCTGGATGAAAATTCCTTCTAAATTCTGTCTTCCGAGTAATTGTTAGGGTAGGAAGGATAGAAAGTTCACTCTATAGATTTTATTTGCATTTTTAATGCACACAGTAGAGGAAAAAAATCTAGGGGTAAATAGCTTAAAAGTCACGTAAGTTTCCATCTGAAGGTCACTGACTGATGGTGGCAATGTTACGTGCTTTTCTGCCCTCATTTCTGATTAAGAAAATGTGAGGTGAGGAGAATTTTGGCTCTTCAAGCTCAGAAGGTGGGTTGAACACACAGCATTCTAACTGGACATCTCAAGCTCTAATTCAATGTAAGTTGCTAACAGTCAGGAATTAAAAATGCATTTTCCCTGGGTTAGCTGAAAAAAATTTCCATTCATGAAGGTTTAATCCCTTGCTTTTTGAATGTACTATATGGAGTAACTGTGTGCAGTTACAGACTGTGTGAGTTAAGACTCTTGTTCCTCCCGCTGATCTTCCAAGCGGACAGAAGGATTATTAATTAAAATATTAGTGTAAGAGCAGACTTATATCTTCACAGAGAAATATGCACTCATTATCAGATGCAGTGTTTGCAGGATGACATCTAAGACGAGGGACATTTCCATCACAGGAATCTTCTTCATAATACAAAATGTTTCTTCATCTAAGCTCTCCTTGTCTTTTTTTGCTTGCTCCACCAACATGTAGAAACATGACATCTCTTTCCCTATGCATTTGTGTTTTGAATACGTAAAAGAAAATTCAGAAGGCTGAAGGAAGGCTAAATGTATTTATTTTCATATATTTTACTTGTGTTTCGTTTTGGAACACAGTGCTTGTCCTCGTATGGCAGAAGAGCTGCATGTAGTTGTCTCCAAAGAAGTATTTCCATGCTATGTGCACTTTGGTTTGGGGCTCACAGGGAAGGAGATGGGAAGAAAACCAGTCCGTTACACATTCACTGCACCTTGCAGTATTTTTCACTTAAAAATCCTTTTCAGCTGGCAGTTTCAGACAGTTTTAGATATTTGGAAGATGTGATCCCTAAGCTTTGGACTGTATTTGTTTGAAAAGGCTGGGATTTTTTCAGATAAGAGTCCTTTGAATTTTGGTTTGGCAGTGAGTAGATACTGCTTTCACAAACCCTCTACAATGTGTCGTTGGAAGGACTTATACCATGCTTTGTTGCATTGCTGGTTAAAATAACACAATTTTCTGTGGGTTTCTGTGGTAGCAAGAAAAACTGATTTACTAATATTTGCAGTCTAAACTCCTCCTGTGAAAGCTTTTTTTCTTTCACCCTCTGCTGTCAGAACTTAACCAAAAGCACAAATTTGTCACAATGGAACATCATGGCCAGCAGCTCTTCCAATTCATCAAAACCCTTTTGCAAGTCCCTGTTTCAATTGGAACAGCAACCAGAAACACACAACTGATTCAGTAAGTGCTTGGAACCCTCATCATGCAGACAGCTTTAGGGAGATGATGGATCTACCTGGTTGGTTGGCCAATGACAAGCATACTGTATACAGGAACAGGAGAGCATGCACTTGCTGCTTACACTCAGGGAAGTTCAGAGAATACGGCAGTTACAAAATGGTCTGTTCCTTCTCATATTTATTGTCTCAGTTAGCTTCCTTGAATACACATGCACGTGTTTGGTATTTGAATAATGGAGGTAACATTCCTCTCATTCATTATGCTTAGCCCCCTGTCATACAGGAGGGCTGAGCTAATAAATCAAGACACATGGACAAAGGGCAGTCAGAGGTGGTTTTAGTCACTGGCATTCTGTAGTTCTCATGGTTTGGCAATGCAGGTAGTGTCTTATGCCACTTCTGTAATAAAGCAATGAACAGATTTGTTGAACATATTAGATACAGTCATTATTGTTCCTGGCAATGAGATTTTGAAGCTGTGAATGAAAGTAAGGAAGAAGAGAAAAAAGGTAACTCCTGTTAGGATGGGACACTCTGGAATTAGTAATGAAATCATGAAACCCGAGGGTTTATGCTATAACTGTATCCATTCTCTTTGTACCTTGCAGTGAGCCACCTTTATGGATTTGGACTGATGGATGCTGAAGCAATGGTGACAGAAGCAGAAAAGTGGACAACGGTGCCTCCACAGCATGTGTGTGTGGAAAATACAGATCGGCAAATCAAGTAATACCCGCTACCAAAACTCTTGCTGGCATAAACTTTTGGAAAGAAATTTGGTATAATTTACCCCTCCCTTGCATTGTGTATAATATTCTGTCACATTTATGGCTGTAGTGCATGGGAACAGGACCCAGTTCAAAGAACATTGCAGAAAGCAGAGGTGTAAAACAGGCCAGACTGGGTAATGATGGATTTTGATGCATCAAAGATGATGCATCAAAGAAGAAGAATGTTTGGTTGAATGTTTTTCAGTCACCTTTCCGAGAAGAGTATAGACTTACCAGTCAAAGATGTAACAAGTAAATATGCTCTTGATCTGTATGATGTCTCTTTCCAATAGTCTTAGCAGAATCTCCAGTACAGAGGCCAAGATTAAACTGCTTTTCACTAAGATAGGGTCTCTAGAGCAGAAATCTGTTATGTGCACTCCATAGATACAGAGACAGCATCAAGCATGAGGCACACTTCCAAAGCATTAAGAATATTGTTTGATAATTATATTTGACAGGCGTGATCCGTAACTGGTATAGTCTGCAAGGATGTCATGCCAATTTAAACCAGCTGAGTCAGATGCCTTTTGGTACAGTTAACATGTAATACTTGCTGTTACGTAAACGAGGACTAGCTATGCCAGGCATTTCCTGGGGTTTAGCAACCAGCTGTGATCCCATGACAATCTCAGCAATTCTCAGCTTGCCACTAATCCACAATAATGCTCTGTCCCAAAGGCTTATTCCTATTTTACCTTGTGTATGTGCTTAACAGAAACCCAGGCAGTTGCCATTAGCCATTATCAGCAGTAAAATAATTACCCTGTAGTGGTATTTTCAGCTAGAAAGTACATGTCAAAAGTAATGATTATAGGCTACTGGCTTCTCAGGGGTCCAACACTGTTATTCTCTACTAAGCAAAAACAATGGGGTTGTGTATTTTACACAAAAAGCAAGAAATGCTGATGTTGTTTGCTGTGCTTCTGTTATAGAACAATACGACCTGACAGCATTGTCCGTTCAATTTACAAAGCCACTGGCTGTTCAGATAATCCTAACCACCATGTGATCTACTTGGAGCATGTTGTTGTGCGTATCACTATTACTCACCCTCGACGTGGAGACTTGGCAATTTACCTAACCTCTCCATCTGGAACTAGGTCACAGCTCTTGGCCAACAGGTATAGTATGACAACCCAATTTCACAGTACAGTCCACATGTAGAGCCTGCATTGAGATGTCAGTGTCAGCAAAGAGCACTCAAGTCATTACAGCAGGGTTGCTAGAATACACAGGCTAATTATATTTTCTTAGAGAGATGGGCAGGGTGAAGTACAAATGACAATCTTAGTAGAAGACCAGTGTTAAAACCAAGACAAAGGTTAGTCAATTTCAATAGTTCTTGTGTGGCTCACTGTTTATTAGATAGCTGGAAAATATGAAGAAAACAGACTCAGTGTTTATAAAGAAGCTGAATCAAAATGTTTCTACGTATCGCCACTTATTTTTAGATTTTCTCATTTGTTATTCTTTTTTTTTTTAATAGCAATGAAAATCAGGTAGAATAATGTATATTTACTATTTTTTAAAAACCCCTGATGTTACCTGTTTCCAAATCCTTTTTTTTCAAAGTAAACATACTCAGTCCATGAAAGGCTCATAGTACGACAACACTGAGAAGTAGCACTGGCACTTGAATTTAAACGGTTCGTTTGTAAATTACAAATTAAAGTTTTTAGAAGTTAGCCATCGTCTTCAAAAATTTTTAAAAGTTAGACATCAATGCAGTGATGGATAATTGCTTTCAAATGTCTAACCGTTGCTACTAAGAAAGATCAGTCTTTTTTCTCATCCTGTCACCTCTGTGTTATGTTTTTGGAGAAACTGTCACAATGCATCAAGTTGTTTTTTTTCTTCTGACTGAACTCAGAGAAGTATCTCTTTGTCCAATGTGTCATTTCCAACATTAGTGCAATTTATGTCCCCGGTAAGTGAAGGGAATCATTAGCAAACAGAAAGACTCCTCAGTGAAGTTTCTATTTCTCCGATCTACTAGCAGAAATTTTCTTCAAAGAAAATATTGTCAGTCTTTCCCATGTAAATCTCACTAAATCCATGGTCAAGAGCACCACTTTCTACCAGAGATGGTTAAGGCACTAAGAAACATCAGAAGACTTCCCGAACTTTACCCCAGTTCCAAATGTGCAAATAAGTTACATTTACAGAAAGAAATGCTTTTATACTTCTCCGACTTCTCCGAAGCTAGAAATCTTCTTCCTAATGGGACCAGGAATGTCTGTTATGTTAGAGAGTTCTTTTTCCTTGACACCTTGATTTAGGTTACTGCCATTCTGTTAGACATAGAGCATGGCTCCCACAGAAAAGTTGATGTTTACTGATGTTATGTATCAGAAACTGCAAAAACTGCCATCTATCAAACCTGTGTTGTGAGAACTCTTCTGCTGGTATGCTTAAGTCTTCACAAAAGTTAAAATCGTTTTTCCTAGTCTTCAAGGCTTTTAATGAATTGAGAGTGGTCTGGTTTCCAGACTGCTTTTCATCCATGCTTTCTCAGACAGAAATGCTGATGATCCAGCTCCGGAGGCTTGCATGTCCTCCTGTATCTCAATGATAGAAGGACTTACAGTTCCTCTTGAAACAAAGAGTCTGTTTTGGAGACGGAGGTCGAATGGACTTGGTTCTGATTGAAGTGTGAAAGCACATTTTTATTAGAGAGTATGTTAAGTAAAAAGAAAAGGTAAAATGAAAATATTCTTCAAGCTGTAGACAGTAGTTCACCAAATGGAGAGAAAGTTGTCCTCGAAGTTTGGGGTCCTCTAGAATATCTCCTTTGTTGCATTGTGAGTGCTGTCATAGGTTGTTGATAAAGCACATAGGCACACATGTTTGTATCTTCCTGCTGCACTACTGCACTGAATAAAGAATTTGTCCTCTGGTAACCAGTGCAAGACAGGTTTCTCTTATTAGTTATGAAACAGGCTTTTATTTTTTTTGTTGAAGAAATCCTTCTTTAGTTTTCTCTTCCATTTTCATGCAGTAGTTCTTCCTCAGTTCAATATGAAAAAACCTGAAAGTCATCCAACTAGGTATCCAAACAAAACAATCTTGTGTAAACCCAGTGGTCTTAACACAGCTAACTTTTGGCTCTGGGCTTTCATGTGTTGTAGCTGACTCACAGCAAGTGGGAAATACATTCCAGTATTCCTGGTTCACCTCTGATGATGATTGGTGTGTGGAATAGGTACAAAATTCAATTCAATCTTTGTAAAGTGTCTTTTACACTTTTACAAAGTGTCTTTGTAATCTCTGCACCTTAGAAGTTATTATTCTCTGTATGTGCAGTAGAGAAAGGGAATACAAATATACGTAATAAAATCTGGGGATGTTCAGCTCTTTCTTATCTGATAGTATCAGAAGACTAAACAGAAAACAAAGAAACCTGAAAGGCCTTTTCATGTTTTGTCCCTTCCCAGAAAACAAATTATTCATGACAGAGCTCATAGAGTCTCACCAGATATTCCCTCTCCATGCAAACTTCAGAAATATACTGACTTGCCATCACATTGGGCTGAGGGCCTACTAAACAACTCTAATATTAGGGATAAATGTATATTGCAGATTCTCAGTCTGAAATACCTAGAGTCTTCATGAGCCCTTTCTTAGGGTAGAGTGAGAGATATGAACACAATACTTTCTGAAATGGTGTTTCAAGGCTTACTTTATTTGGCCTTGCTGTAAGAAGTCATACAGCTTATAGGTCGTAATTTCTTGAAATTAGGAGTATGCTATGTGTTGTTGAAGTGTATGTTTTAGCATCATGTTATAAAATAAAACTTGAAATAGGATGGTTGTTATTCTGTAGTATGAAAAATTAGTTATGAGGCACTTGATTTTTAAAGTGTCAGTAATACTGAGGATCAGTGAATAATGCATTCAGCTGTAAGCATGCATGCAGAGACACATTGGCAGCAAATAGTCTGTTTTTTCTGCTATAGGCAAAGGGCCCAGAGGGACTGTTCTACATTGATACTACCTGACTAGATGTTTTTCTCAGACATACAAGACTTTTTAATGCACATGTACAGGATTAATAGCAGCAATACCAGCTGTTTCTACTGAAACCAGGGAAAACCACACTGCTTTACAGTTACTCATCTGGGTTTAATTTGAAGCAGTTTGCTTGGTAAAATGTTTTTAAGTGCAAAAGGTATATTTTACATGTGCACTTTTCCACCAATTCTGGAAGAAAAGTCATTGTATGTAATTTCTGGTGCACTGACAAATAGGTCCCTCAAGGCAATATTTGGCCTTTTTTCTGCATATTTTATCCTTAATGTTGGCATCCCCTAAAATGACTTCAGTAAGAAAACTTTTTAGTCAGAGACGATGTGAATTCCTTTGCAGGCATTTGGTGGATAACACTGTCAACTGGTTTAAGCCTTATGTGCATTCTTCAAAATCTGCATTACAGGGAACATCTGCTTTGTTGTTTGGAAAGTACTAAACATGATTACATTGGATGCACTGCAGCAGAGGAAAATACAGGCTGGAAGAGTATTGGCTGGTGTGAGGATGAGGCTAAAGTCCAAAGGGGAACAGTATCCCCTTTTCAAAAACAATTGGCCAGTGGATTTGGCAGTGTGGGTTTCTGAGTGTTTTTTGAGACATACCAAGGTCAGTTCTAACAAACATTCAGTACAGGCAGGCTATGGAGGAGAAGCTAGATACAAAGGGAGTAGGAGAAGCAAACTTAGGGCTCATTAGTCTCTCCCACTGAAGTCATGTCTTATTTAATTCTTGCCCTTTAAATTTAATGCAGCTGTTGCCATTTGAACTGTGTAACTGAAATATTTCAGCCACATGGTGGCAACTTTCCAGGCCACTAGCTTCATAAGCTTATATGGCCCTGGTATTAATAATGCTTCTCTTCAGTAACAAAAGAATGTATTTTCATGACCGTCTTTTTCCTACCATGAAACCTTAGACAATCAGTAAATTTTGATAATATCCTCCTCTGCAGAACTCTTAGACCAAAACCAAGTTATTCATATCTAATCTTACTCAACTGTTTGCTTCATAAAATGCCTTGGTGATCTGAAGTAGAGGAAAATTTTCTTTATAGGCATGCATCCTTTTTGCAGTTTACATGTTATACTCTAGTATTAAACAAAACTAACATTTTACGTATCCTAATATGATGAAACGTAAAGGCTAATCTTCATGCTGAGTCTCATTGAAAAGGTCTCTGAGGTGGTAGTAATCCACAATGGGCTAACAATAATCCTATGCTTGTAGTGTGTCTACAGAATCCTATGCTTGTACTGTGTCTACAGGGTGATACAGTTCTTGGAAAACTATTTCTCGCAGCTCATACTTGCTATGTTTTGTTTCGTTCATGTTAGCTATATACTTTTAAATTTTTTTTCCCTTTTTTTGCCTCTGGGGGTTGATGAATAGATATCTCACTACCGAGCAGCTGGCTGACTACTGGGGTGTGTGGACCTCCTCAGCCTGACATGTTTGCAAGTAATGTGGATGTGTGTAGTTCCTGGGGACAAGCTCTCCACTTTTAAAGATGGTGATTGCCATACTAGCCACTATTTCAGGCTGGCAGGAATTGCACACTGTTGTTCATGGTACTCCAAACAACATCATCATGATAGTTCAGAGATACCCATTGTTTCATAAAACTAATTATGATAACCAGATGTAACATGGAAATGAAAAAAAAAAAAATAAGGTGTGTGTGTAGATACTTAAAATATGTTTTCTTTAGCTCCACATCCAGAAATTTTAAGTGATCTTCCACATGTAGGTGGAAAGCTTCTGAAATGCCTAGTATGTTCTCTGAGCATTTCTTTTTTTCCCTGAATACTTCAGTGCAGATGGGCAGTAGGGTCTGGTTGAAGCTTTGGTTAAGTCCATTTGAGCTGTCTGCAGTTTCTTAGGGGCTACATCAGGGAGCTGATGATTCGACCCTGTGGAGAAGAGCTGCTTTAAGGAGAAGAGTTTACCAAAGCACTTTCAGATACGCAGCTTGGGAAGGCACTACATAGTCTCTTCAAACTATAAGCACACTTGAAGTCTTGTGGACATGCAGACTTCTGGGCAAGGACCACTTGCCCATGAGGCTGCCAATTTGTGTGCTGGAGTACATCATAACAAAGACTGCTGCTGTAGGAGAAGAAAATTCCTATCTCTTGCCAGCTACTCCACTGCATCCACGGCCACTAGTCTAGGGCAGGGTTTCCAGGCTCTTAATGCATGAGTTCAGTATACAACCATTATTGTCAGTCAGGTGCAGCTGCACCCTCTCAACTGAAACAAACAATCTTGATAACTAAAAAAAGCTGCTTTTGTGTGTTTGTTTCTTATTGTTCATGGCGGGTGATGCTGGTGTTGCTAAACAAATCCTTCACTGCCTTTTCTCACATGAAATTCAAAATTGAAACTAATGCTTCCAAGCATTTAGGAATTTAAAAATTCTTTGCTGAAAAGCTGACACACTTGTTTGCTGGGTTTTTTTAACACTATTAGAAAGTTTTTTAATTGTCTTCCTCTGGCAAAATTTTGATTACAGATTAATATTTCTGCATTAAATTATGTTCTTGAAGAAAAAGGTTATGCAATTTTTAGGCTGAAGTGGTGGCAGTGGAAGAGACCAGAACTCTTGAATTTGTTTTAAGAAAAATAAGCATTTTATTCTATGCTGTGTAACATGTATTCTTATCTAGACTTACATATGGTATGTGATGAGTATGGCATAAAACTCCTCAGAAAGAGAAGAGCAATTTTTTGTTAATGTAATGCTATTCATTGTAAGCAGCAGCTTATAATTGTGTAGTCAATCATGCGGTCACATCCACTCCATGTTGAGTGTTCTGTTTCTAAGAAAGGTCCCCTGAGTAATTGAGTAACATAACTGGCATTATTTGTGGTTATGTTAGCAAATAAGTTTTGAAAATTCAGATGTTGCTAACTACTTTGGTCTTTGAAAGCATGTTATGTTCATGAGTACAGGTGTGTATGATCACAGTCATAAAAAACTATCAGATTATTCTAGTAACTATCAGATTATTCTAGTAATTCATAAAAAACTATCAGATTATTCTAGTAACCTTAAGTATTTTAGTCTATAATAATCTGTAATAGTCGATTAGCAATTCATCAGACCATGTCCTAAATTTTATTAATCCAAGACAATCTGTGTCATAAGTGCATCTTTGATAGAAATTCTGACAAATTACAAAATTGAATTCTGGATTGGCTGCATGCTTCTTAAAAGATCCTATGTATTTTTTTCTGAATGAGGAATGTACAGCTCAACATTTGATTGTTTCATTCATTTATTTAACACTACTTAAAGTGAAATCCCTGTAATGCCTCATGGGTTCTTTGATTTGAGAGTTTAGTGCATAAACAAAGCAAAGCAAAAGTACTTAGACCATTTTGTATGTCCAAAATACATACAGACTCAGGATCCGTTTCTACTTTATTTTTCACTATTCTTTTGACCTGTCTGTAGCTTTTTGACTTATTTGTAGAATCTTTTGTGGAAACACAGTTCATATATTCACAGATTCCAATTTGGACCTTATTTTTTAAAATTCAAATCTTTCCCAAAGAAGTATTCTTAAAAAAACATAGCTGATTTTCTCAGAAATAATATTACCAGACTTTCCCCATTTCCATGGATGGAAGCTTGTAGGTCCAGCCACAGCATATTTTAGGTAACAGTTTTTAAAAACACAGTATGTGGGATGTTTGTCTCTTCCATCCAAAATTACTTGAAATAATTATTAAAATGGAAATCCAACAACAATTCAAAATTTCAGAACAAGACACACATAGTTATACGAAAAGCACTATGGAAAATATCAGATGAATTACAGTAAAAATAAAGAGAAACTCATGTTTCTAATATATATGAATAGGAGCTCAGTGAATACAGAACTTCTAATTGCACAGTACTTGTATAATACTATATAATTTAGTTGCTACAATGGCGAAGATAAATACTGGTGCCTTGTTGCTTTGACAGCATGTTTAGAAAGTAATACATTAGCTATTAGAAAACAAAAGTATGGCAATTTTAATAGCAGCTGGAAATAATCTACATGGCTTAAATTGAATCTACTTGCATGCAAATTCTTGATAATGACTGTGTAATAATTTCTACCATTTCAGTAAAGGGTATGTGCCATGGCTTTGTGAGATTTGCTGTATTCACACAACTGATTTAACAGTGACATGAAACAGGCCCATTCTGCTGCCAAAATATGTCTACGTATACACTTACAGGCACACACACAGAAGCACATAACTCTATCAAAAATCTCACACAATTATCAGTGAAAATTAATTCCAATGTATATTTTGATTTCATTTTATAAGTGCTAATAAATTAGATTACTGTTGTGGGCATTCATTTAAAATGGGGAAAGGTAGCCCAAACTGAATGGCAAGTTGAACATGAGTCAGCAGTGTCCTGGCAGCCAGGAGGGCCAAGCGTGTCCTGGGGGGCATCAGGGACAGCATCACCAGCTGGGCAAGGGAGGAGATTGTCCCACTCTGCTCTGCACTGGGGCAGCCTCACCTCGAGTACTGGGGGCAGTTTTGGGCACCAGAATGTAAGAAGGTTATAAAGCTATTAGAGAGTGTCCAAAGGGGGGGTGCAAAGATGATGAAGGGTCTGAAGAGAAAGCTATACATGGAGCAACTGGGGTCACATGTCATACTCAGCCTGGAGGACACTAAGGGGAGACCTCATCACAGTCTGCATCTCCTTATGAGGGGAAGCTGAGGGGCAGGCACCAATCTCCTCTCTGGTGACCAGTGACAGGATCTGAGGGAGTGGCCTGAGGTTGTGTCAGGCAAGGTTTAGGCTGGGTACCAGGAGCAGGCTCTTCACGCAGAGGGTGGTTGGGCACTGGAACAGGCTCCCCAGGGAAGCAGTCACAGCACCAAGCCTGACAGAGTCAAGAATTGTTTGACAGCCCTCTCAAAGACATGGTATAATTCTTGGGTATAATTCTTGGGGCTGTCCTGCATAGCGCTAGGTGTTGGATTTTGATGATCCTTCCCAACTCAAGATACTCTATGATTCTGTGATTTTATGTTTGAAATGAGGGCATGGAAATTAGGTTTTGGCTGAGCCCTCTCAATTGCACTAGTCATGTAGCTCCAAACAGTTTCTATTGCAAGAAGTGTAGGACACAGAGTACCTGACCCCATGCCTCTGACTGACCAAAGCTTCCAGCAAGAACTATGCCATTTTATTTCTATCCAGTGTGGAAGTTTTTAACAGGAATGTACCTACACAAGTATCCTGTTTTCATGTTCACTGAACTTCACAACCTTTCGAGAATAAAGCTTGAAGTTATCTTAGATAAGAGCAGATTCACAGGCATTCAAGCATAACGCTTCTGTTGTCTAATGCTAGGTTTTTCTCTGTTTTATGGAAAAACATTTTCAGTCTATTGGATTTTCTACTGTGGATATCCTTGTCTTTTAAAAATATTTAGTCACAGCTATTACCAGTGGAATTTTCACACATAAAGATCAAATTAAAATAGTGATAAATATTACACACACACACATATATATGTATATACATGCATGTATAAATTGACATGCATACATATCTCTATGCGTACATATACACACATATATAAAATTACATGCATGTGAATGTATAGTTATATATGTGCTTTTTTAAAGTTGAGCCATGTGATTTTATTGGAGGGAACAGTCCTACTCTGAGTGCTCTTCTCATCAATAGTTTTGGGGTACCAAGCAACACACTGTGAACACTAAATAAAAATGCAAATTCTCTTGTGTCTAATCTCCTGCCAGGAAGGGTCCTCCTTCCCCTTCTCACAGGGGATCACAATCACATTGCAGTATCTGAAATGAGTCCCCCTATACTAGAAATTATCATAATCCAGGCCTAAGTTCTAATGTCTTCACCCACAACCTAAGTAATTAAATTATGGTAATGGTATTGGTTAGATGAAACCATCAGATGCCATTAGTCTCTCAGTTTTACCCAAACTGAATTCTGTGATGTGTTTGAAGAGGGTGATACTTTGGTTGTTCAAGGATTGAGGTCAGTGTCTCAGTTAATTCCTCACAAGAAATGGTGTATTGAAGTACAGTTGTTTCAAACTTAATAGTTTTTATTCAGTTTAAGCCCCTTTTAACTTATCCAATCTGATGCCAAAAATAAATATTACTGAAATTTTCCAAATTACAAGTTATTGTGTTTACATCATGCTATTAAGGCAATGGAATTCTGTATTATATACAGTTTTTCCAAAATTCACGAAACCTATTAAATAGTATTAGCAATTATGGTATTTTTGCAATGAATTTGCTTGTCATTTTCTTTTTCATTATAAAAACATGATGGTATGTAAAGACTCTCTTCCATCAAGCAACGAAGAACTGTTGAATGTGCTTGAAATACAAGTGAGAAAACCATCATGAATAATGTTATGTGAAGGTACAGATGAACGAACTGGCTGATTAGTATATTATTCAAGAGTTTCTACACTTGGAGGCATAGCTCCCCAGGAAATAAAAGTTTGCCTTGAAATAATGTCATCGTTTTTTTTAGGCTATTTGATCATTCCATGGAAGGATTCAAAAACTGGGAGTTTATGACTACTCACTCTTGGAGTGAAAAAGCAGCAGGTGATTGGATCTTGGAAATCTGTGACACTCCATCTCAGCTGAGAAATTTCAAGACTCCAGGTAGGACTCTTTAACATTTATTTGGGCTGTGTGAATTCTGAAAAGTGCTTGCTGTTTTCCACCTTTTATTTACAGCTGGAACATCTCACTGGTTTTAGTGTGAAGCTGGAAAGAGCATTATTCTAGGTTTAATTTATCAATGCACCCTTTATTTTTACTGTTTTTTACCTTTTAGGATACATAGTTCACTTTTATTCTGAACTTATTTCTGTAGGGTTTTAGATGATTTTTTCTCAAAAAAATTTAACATATAGATCAGCCTCAATCATTGTTGATAGAATTGAATGAGAATTTTAATTCTTTATTTCTACTCTGCTTTAGCTGTGTCATGTTATGATAGCCAGTCTCAACTTTTAAAAAAAGGTTCTTTGTCCAGCCATCAAATCTATTGTCTTATTGCCTGACTCACTAGTCTACATAACCTGATTTTAGTTTTTTAGGATTAGTAAACCAGGAATCAAAAGCCAAACTTTGAAAAGTTTTACACAATATGTGGTTGATAAGTCCCTAATGAAGACCAAGACAAAGTATGATTTTCAAAATTTCTGAGCAGAAAATATCTTCTAGGCTCTGGTAACTTTTTACACCATGGCCACTGTTATTTAAATATTAGCTGTATAGTCATGTGGCTAACTTTAAGTGCAGCATTTTGAAAATCTTGATTATCTTCCCCTAGAGCTGTGAAAGGAAACACCAACACTGCCAGTATTTTAAATTTCACTTTATCACCACTGATGGCTTCTCGCCATAGCTATCCAGTCATGAAAGGTTCTTAACCAAACGATGTTAAATGCGCCACCAAATGAAAAGCAAAGTTTCCCACACAAAAAAGGGGTACTCACTAAATGTGTTTGGAGAAGCAGCTTTAGAGTATAATCAAAACTGGTCATGGATTGAAGAGGAGGTTTTGTGTTTGGGTTGTTTTTTTTTTTATTTTCAATGCTTTAGAATTTGATAGATGGGAGGTATTAAGCATGAAATAAGTAATTTAATTTTATTCAGATTACTGAAAAGAGACAAAAAGTCAAGTATTTTTAACTCTGTTTTACACTTGTTATTCCTGACACATCCAGGATTATCTCTGGTGCGAAGGACAAGTTAGGGTAGCTCTTCACCTTTACATGTGCTAGAACCTATTGGTTCATCCAACAGGCATGAAGGACAACCACTGAGCAACACATTTCAGCTATTTCTCTCTTCTCTTCCCTGACACACACCTTGCACTAAAAAAGAGGCAGCACAGAGCCATTTTGCAAACTTTTAACCTGGGCAATTTTCCAGCTATATTGTACCAACCTTTTACATCAACAGGATGGTCTCAAAATGGCCTGCTACATTTCCAGCTTTACACTTCAAGGCCAGTTCCTGCACACTCCTGCACACTACAACTACATATATAGTTGTATAGGTTTATTGATTTCATATACATTATGTATACTCTCCCAGTGCTACAGTAACTAATCTAGTGGAACTGATTTCCTTTCCTCCGTCAGAACTAAGTCCTAAAGATGCAACTCTGGAAGAAAAGTAAGGCTAGAGGATTGGGAGAAAATAGGTCTGCAAAACTAAGGGGTGTGGAGGAAGCTGATCTACTGAAAGAATCCTGCTGGAGGGCTTATCCTCTACTTTTTTTTTAACCACAGTGTGAAACCCTGCTTGAGACTAGTTTGGTTTTTATGTTCATTTGGTTTTCACAAGATGCAGTGTGGTTGTGAATTTGGATCCTGGTTCATTGTATACTGTCTAGTAATGTATCCCCCATCTTTCTAGAGCAGTGGTTGCCCTCTGATGAAAGCTGTCCAGTAACTCTTCTGTTCAAAAAGATTTGGAAGTACCTGCCATATGTTAGTGGTGGATAAATTCAGCTGTTTGGGCATATCGGGATTAGTCTCTGCACTGAAGAGAACATGAAGTAAACGAAAGGTGCTTAAACATAATTTATGCCTGGTGCCTCTCCAGTTCATGGTGCCTCTCCAGTTTATCACCATAGCCTGCAGTTTATCACACTGATATCATCATCATGCCTGTTTCCTGTTTGTGTTCTGTGCATGTGTTTGCTCAGCTCTTGAAAGGTCTTATAATTGAGTTGCCATTTTTCTGTAATCAGATTAAAAAGAAAGACCCAATGTGTTGTCATATCACTCCATTCGCAAGGTAATGCCACATCTGTAACCTGAAAAGAAATTAAGAGTCCAGTTCATAAAAGTAGTGCATGTGATTTCTACATTTAATTCTGTAGAGTTTATTGCGGTGGATATGTTTGCTCTGAAACATTGTGATATACCCTTTCTTCTATAGATACAACATAGGATCTTTGTTGCACATCCTAAATGCAAGCAGGGAAAGGATTATTCTAGCCAGACTAAATTATGGAAAAGTGGGGAAAGAAAGATTTTGGCTTAAATGTGCATATTATTTTAATTCATTATAAAGGTGTGCATGTATGTATATATACTTAGTTATTGAAATATTTCCATTGTGCAAATTAAACCCGCCTTGAGGCAATCTTCATTTGTTTGCTGGCAAGTCACATTAATTTTTCTCTTCCTTATTTACTGAACCATTCTTAAGAGGCAGCTAATCTGAGAGAGATTATTCCCCTTACTGCCCTTTTGCATTATATATGTATTCAGTGTAACAATCCTTCCTGCAGTGATGTTAGTACATGATCTTCTGTATGTGTAAAATCCAAATACAATATGCAATGCCTTAGGAGCATCTTTACCTGTGGTTATTTGTAGTAGGTTCTTGAAAATACTCTTACCAGTGTTCTGGGAGAAATAGAATAATTTGGGAAATTCAGTGAGTTTTGGCTCATAATAAATGAGGATAAAAGGATCTGAATAACTTAGCAAAACACACTTTTTAAAAATTGCATCCAATGTATTATGGTTTGTATGCTGTAGAAGTGTTTTAAAACACACTGGACATGAAGAAGCTGTATCTTTGAAAGGGCTGTAGAGGTGACTGCATATCTGGTTAAAATCATCTCCCTGTGTGACTTCTTTTTGAAAAGAAAAGTGCCATTAAGAACACAGTTGGATCAGTCTAAGGAACACTGAGATGTGACTTGATTCCCACATGTCTTTAGAGGAAGAAAATACATGATTTGGGTCTTTTTAATCCAATGGGTCTTTAAGAGTTACATATCTCTGGGTAGGAAAAGACAAATTGAAAACAAGGTGTGTCCAGTTTTACAGCCAAAGTAATTAGCCAGTAGTTTGGCAGCAGGTGTGGTAGATTCATCAGCAGTTAATTTTTAAAATCAAGATCAAATGTCCCTTTAAAGGAAGTAATAATTCAGATGTGAAAAGTTGAAAGCTACTGTGTGACACAGCTGCCACATTATATAGTCTCTAGTTTGTAGTTTCTACTCAAAAACTGAGTATAGAGCAGAGAAGGTTTCATATGAAATGTAGAAATTTTTGTCCCAAAAAGATTAAATTGGACTGGCAAGATACATAGAGATAACAGAGATTCGTATCTTCAACCCTAGTATAAACTATTTAAAAGAATTTGTTTATGATCTGTCAGGTCGTGTGTTTGCCTCTTGTTGCTTGCTGCTAGAAGTACGCATGTACAAGCAGAGAGATACTTATCTTTGTCATGTGGAGGCTACCAGATGACATTGGGGAAAATATGGAAAAACACTTGTAAAGGTCAAATTAATTTGAGTGTACTGATTGAAGAAGTCCAAGTGAACAATATTTCAAGTTATTGAGTATCATTAAAATGAAAGAAGAGGAAGATTGCTTGAATTTAATTTTACATGAAGTATACTACATTATTTTGTTGAGAAGTGTCATACCTGGATTACATTTCTCATTAAATAATCGCTCTCCTTGTGAAGAGTTTTAGCCACAGAACAGCGTCCAAAACAGGATCATTCAAATTCTCACTGCTTCTCTGATTTCTCTTTGTTCTAAGGAAAATTTGGCATTTACAACTAGCTATCCCAGCACAGATTAACATAACCAAGATGATGGGCTGACACCAAACTTAGGTTGCACCTTTTCAAGCAGGGATGTGGTTTTTATGTGTCCTTATTTTAGGCATTATTTAAGGCCTGAGTGCTTTTGCTCTTTCTCCAAATTTATTCACCTGGTAGTATAGAGAGAGGTGGGGGCTGAAAGTTCACTCTTTATGTTCTGACAGCATGAACTGATGACTTGATACACCTTTTTCATTTTATTCTTCCCAAAAAAAACTTACCAGGAAGTCAGATAATGCTTCAGGTGGCTGGACAATTTTTTCTGTCTTCACTGAAATATTAAGGGGATAAAATACTAGTGATGATTGAATACAGTACAGTGATATATCTGCCAAATAACTGGCACTGATAAATTAGAAATTATGCTGGTTGGAGGGGGGATTCTGATATTCTTTCATAAGATTTTAAGAGAAAGTGTTTCTCGTTCATCAAGTTGTGTCCTAAAAGTCAATGAAATGTACTCTTATGTAGTCGCTTTTTTAAGTCTGAATTCTGAATGGAGCTACTTAGCTAAAAGGTCTGAATAAATAATTACTGAACAATTAATAGTGTTCTGAAGGGGAAGTGAAATCCAGAGCAAAACCACCTTATGGAGTACCATATATTCCAAATAACTGTATGCCCAGATGTTTTGTTAATTGTTCATATTGTTCAGCCCATGGTGCAAACCTTTGCTAAACCTACAAGAGATTGGAGTGCAGTGAAAATACAATGTAAAGATCTGATTGAAGAAAATATGCTTTCTCAGCTTATAGTAAAACAGCTATTGCACTTAATTTAAAAGCAATGTCTTCCATACGTACTCATAACAACTTGCTTAAAAGTGACATATTTTTGTAAGACACAGAGAAGAGAAGTAGTTCTGAAAACAGTTTTATAATACTTAATTCCAGGCAAGTTGAAAGAGTGGTCCTTAGTACTGTATGGAACATCCATCCAGCCTTACTCACCAAGAAATGATTTTTCCAAAGTGGAAAGAGTGCGCTCTAGTCCAGCTGAAGACCCTACAGAAGATTATACAACAGATGACTATTCAGGTGTGTACATTCATTTACTCTCTTTGTGCATTTACTGAGCCCTTATTGGCTTTAAGGGTGACCTGACAATCTGCATATGTAAAATGTTCAGTGAATTGGATTCTTCACTGAAGATGAGAAGTACTTGTTTCATAACTGAAAGTTAGGTGTTTGAGTTTGCATGCATAGAGTTATGTATTTTTAAGGTACACTGAACATGCTATGAAGAATGCACTGTTTTGCGTATAAGTATATAAAGCTATTTATACTTATGCATGTATATATATATGAGAAGAATGTTATCTTCTAGATCTGTGTTGTTTCTCACTGATGCCTATAGAAGTTTTTCAGCCTTGTCATTAGACTTTAGTAGAGTTAGATTTTTAGCACTGCAAAATAAGTCAAGTTGGCAGTTTCTTACGTGTAATCCACCATTAGCAGTACCATGTGATGAATCTGAAGTATATCTCTGGCCAGCGAAAAGGAAGACAAAGTTCAATTTAGTATTTTCTGTTATTCCATTCTCCTTTCATAGCATGTCAGTTGCACAGTCTATTTTAGATGGACAGCTACGGAGCTCCTTGCTTTGGTAGGTAATGAAACACTACTATCTCTGCTGGAAAGGTCATTATCTTCTTAAGTTTTTATACAAAGCAAACTCACCACATTTCATTCAGGAGAGAGCAGTGATCCTGAAAGTTGTAACTTCACCCACAGTCATAGTTCACTTGCATAAAGGCAAGACTTGATGCTTCTCTCCTCCCACAGCAGGAAGGATCTATTTGAAAATTGTAAGAGCAAAATCATAGAATATCTTAAGTTGGAACAGATCCACAAGTATTATTATCAAGCCTAACATGCGTGCAGGTGAGCTGAAAGACTTGGGAATCAGCGAGCACTAACTGAGATTTTTGTAGCATATAGCAGCAGAGAGCATCAGGACCCTGGTGTCTGGTTCATTGGGTCATGGTAGCCACTTGGACCAGTTGATACCCACTCAGAAACCAGAGTAGCCACTGATTATGATATTCATCATTTTTGTTGTCCTTCTTTTCATAAGTTATTTTGTTAATCATTCCTAATCATGAATTACAGAAGCCTTTGCACATTTCCAAATAAAATGAGGATGCCATACTTGTTTGAAAAGCTTGTCTTTTTTTCCAAATTTTTAAATTCAAATCAAGCAGGTATTCAGGAAGCCTCCCAGTCCAACCATCAAGGAGCCACTCTGGCAGTCATACTCTGGACACCTGAGATAGGACCAAGATGCCTTCTCACCTACACACCTCACACTCACATAATCAGACCAGGTTTCCTCACTAGCTCTAGCCTAGTTTTCCTATAGCAGAGTTTCAGACTTCCCAATCCTTAATCTTAATAACTTAATCTTGGTGCTTAACTAAATGAAAAAATAACAGCTTGAGCTGAGTGCCTCTGAGGAGGGACCCTGAAGAAGGGAAACCTTGGGCTTTTATACCCTTACAGTTTAAGTGCATGAAAGTCTCAGTGTCTTTGCCTCTTTCTGTGTCTCTACTGTGTCCAGTCACCTGACTGGTGACATAGGTCCCCGTGTTGCTTTTTATGCAAAGGGTTTGCACAGCCTCTTGCCTGGAGCTTCTGCCATACAGAGCTCAGTCTTGAGCTCACAGTGCAGGTAGCAAACCATATTCAGAACAGGGTAATTTCATTCTGCAATAAAATACAGTGTTTTAAGGTTGAGAAGTTTTAATCCCTTTCCCCCTCTGTCTTCTGTTTTTATTACAGGTCCCTGCAATGCAGAATGTAGTAAAGTAGGGTGTGATGGGCCGGGACCAGATCATTGTACTGACTGTCTGCACTATTACTACAAATCTAAAAACAACACAAGGTACAAGAAAGAGAAAAAAACTTTACTTCATTGATTTCTTAGTATATATCTTAACTTTCTTTCCTTTTCCCTTCATTGCAGTCATGGATAATTAATCTTCCCCTGATTTTGAAAAATTTTCTTTGGAGTTAAAAAATAACCCCAAGCCCTAGTAATCAGAATCTAAAATACAGCTTTGAAAAACCCTTCTCTGATTATATCCCCACCTCTTTTTTTTTCCATAAGAAACTTTCTCTGTATATAAATTTATTTATAGACTCTGACAGCTACTACAGTGGATGTGATTAAGTGAACAAGATAGGAAGATTTTACTGAAAAAATTATACTGTAGACTGTCTGACAAGACATTTGCTGGTGAGATAGCATGTGTAGGGACATAAATGCGAGAGTCAGTTTGATGCAGTGCTTTGAAGGGTTATATCTTAGTAAACACATGGTCATTAAGAAAGTGGCAATGCTTAGAAATACTTCTGCTTTGCAGTCACGGTCCAGGAAAGTGGTGGCAGGTTATTTCATTAACAATTCTGCCTTCTCTTCTCTGCTGTCTGCAGGATCTGTGTTTCGACCTGCCCACCTGGTCACTACAATGCAGACAAGAAACGATGTAAAAAATGCTCACCCAATTGTGAAACCTGTGTTGGAGGCCATAATGACCAGTGCATGACCTGTAAATCTGGCTACTACCTGAACGAAGTAACCAATAGCTGTATTACCAACTGCCCTGATGGGTTTTACCTGGATAAGAGTTAGTATTTCTTGTTGGTTTTGTATTGTGGGCTACAGAATGTGATCTGGGGAGGTTGCTGGAATGCTCATGAGCTGGAAAAGTGTATGTTGCTCTCTTATCCTATTCCTTTTATTAAATTGTTGCCAAGTGTGATCAAGAATGTCCTGAATAATCTTCCTTTATTTTAAAAACCGTACTTATTGCAGACTGTCTTTTCAGCTGGAGGTACCTGGGAGTAACAGTAGCAGAACCAGGGCAGTTCAAGAGCAAGTCAGCTGAAGGACAGAAAAGGTTATCACTACTTGGGAAAGGGACAGACAGCACCCCTTCTGACCATGATTCCCCATTCAGCCAGATTATACAGCACCAGAAGTGAGAGCTGAGACACTGGCCATGGCCAATGAACCAGAGCTCTAGGAAAAACAGGCTCTTCAGACGTAACATGGTTGCAAATAATGGTTCTGACAGACCTAAGCACCTCCAGAGTGGTGTGACTTCCGAAGAGCAGTAATCCTCAGCCATGATAGGTACCTGCATTCAGCTTCCTCCTGTGATTGCCAAGTAGATTGTCCGTGTTTGATTTCCCACTAAGTATAAAAATATTTTGACATATATTCAAACGTGCTTAAAACTGCAGTGACTTTTGTTATCTTTTGACACTTCCTAGAAGAGAGATATGTTCTCAGGAGCTTTGTTCATCTAGGTACCTAGCCTTCTGCTTTCTCCAGCATGAAGCTGTGTGTCTGTTTTTCAGAATTGGTAAAAACAGGTCCTACCTTAATTTTTCCATTTTCATTGTGTGAGAACTGCTGTAAAGAGAACTCTTTTCCATACAAATTAAGATGGATAAAGGAAAATTTAGAATTAAATGGGGAAATAAAATTTTCTTCTCAGAAGGGTATGTGTCACTGCATGTCGAAAGACAGCAGGGCTAAAGATAGAGACACATTTCTTAAAGAAGGCATCTCTAGAGATAAAAAGACAGTCGTTAAATAATTTATGTATTTACTATGTTAAAAGCAGATCTGTTTATGCAGGTGTGTCTTTTAGCACCAAATCAGGAAGACAGGACAGACTGCTTGCATGGAAGGGGTAAGATTGCAGGACAGTCTCCAGAATGCAATCCACATGGCAATCATTAGTGCATATCACTGCTATATGAGAAGGTGACATAAGTCCGTATTATAAATAGCGAATGTAAATTTTAAGTGTTTATGAAAAATTTTAATGGCCTCAAAACATATTTTTCTTAGGGTACAACTATAACTTAAAATGTATGGCAATATTGTAAGCCATTCAATATTTGATGGAAAAAGCTAATGATAGGCAGAATTTCACTGTTTTAGCCTAGCTTGATGTCAAACTGCAAAGTAGTAAGTCATGCAATAATATATTCATACAATTTTATCAAACAAAACTGACCAAGGTTTTGTGGGCTGTTTTCTTTTTTTCTCTTGTAGATAAGATTGTTTGCCGAAAATGTAGTGAAAACTGCAAGACCTGTGTTGAATTCCAAACCTGCACAGAATGCAGACATGGCCTAAGGTAAGGAAATTATGCGTGTCTCTAAACATAGTATCTGAAGAGGTAGACAAGGCTGTAGATACACAGTGAACATTAGATAGCTATTTAACCTTGCATGGCTCTCATTTCATCTGTTCCAATGCTGTTTAGTCTGTAATAGTGATCCTATGTGCCAGTTTGGCTGACAACAGATTTTTAGAAGGCCTTTCATTTCAGGTAACAGTCACATTCGTGTGGAAAGCTGGCTTTTCCAATTTTTGACCTACAGTATGTCAGGATAATTTTATAAGTAGAGCTAATGTATCGTATTAATCTTTCTGATTCATTCATGTGGTAGTTAGAAATTATTTTCTTGTCTTTCATTTCTTCATGTATCCAGTCATTCACTTACCTCAAGTACCTGAGGCTCAATTCTATTACAGTACAGTGATCATATATTTTAAACGGCAGGGGAGACTTTTTCCTTCAGAGGGGAACTTAAGTATTCTTAAAAATGATAAGTAAAATATACAAAGCAGCAGTACACATTCCAAGTTCCTTTATAAAGAATGATCTTTTGATACAAGTAGCAAGGGTCAAAAATCTTAAAGTATTCATGACAAACTATATGCTGGCTTAGTGCCACAAAAAATATGAAGTCTATATCCAGTATCTGTAGGTATTCTTTTGAATACAAGTATTGTGTTAATGTTTTAACACTGAGGTTTCATGTGCCATTAAAGTGGATTTTCGTCTCTTAGTAAAAGCTGAACATTTGCTTCTAGAACATCAATAGCTGGATTCCTTTATTGAAATTGGAGTATTAAAAATTTTTTTAAAACCTAACCTTCATGTTTTCTTGGGCAATTTTAACAAATGGAGAGTCATCTTTGGTAACATTTTTTTTAATGTGTGGGTATAGCAGATAAATGGAGCCTTTCAGGACGTGCATTTCATATTCCATAGTTGTTCCAGACTTTCTTCATTTTCTTGGCAGAGGTATCACTGAGCAGGGCCTTCCTTGAGTGGGTCTTGAGAGGGCTGGATTCCAGATCTACTCCATTACTGGCCCATTAAATAAACTTGGGCAAATTATTTTCCTATCTGTAATAACATGATAACGCTATGTCCATTGTAAAGCTCTTTGAGATGTGTCATTGAGGAAAAACAAGAGAAAAGCAGGGGTTGTGAAGTTTTGTTGAATTGCTAGTTTATTTTCTAAACTGGGACTGAATACACTCTTGAAAATTTTCAGTGGTACTGAACTTACCTGGCTGTTGCTTGATCCAATCTGTAAAAACATGGTTAGCACTCAGAGTAGAAAACCCCACACCTGATGAGCTTTTTTAGAGAAAATGTTAAGTTAGATGAATCCTGAGGTTCCACAGAAGATGGTAAACATGGCAGAGAAGTCCTAGTTTAGAAAAATAATTTCAAACAAGCAAAACAAAACCCAAACCCCAAGAAACTGCTATAGGCACCATATTACATGAAAGCAATAAACAGCTATGTTAAGAAATACATGAAAACATGACTCTTTATGCTCTTTCTTTTCCTCTGTTACTTACATTTTTGTGCTCTCTCAAAAGTGCGTGCAGACAGAATACCTCCATCTGTAATCTCAGCAAATCTCACAAGCCACATAGAACTGGCATTCAGTTAACAAGGCTTTTAGCATTCTTTTTTAATGCTGACCCTGTGCCAAATTCCTCTTGAATAATTGCATTTTATATGCCTGAATTTTTAGTGCTGCTTGTCATTGTTAATTTTTTGTCTGTTCACTATTACTTGGTAGCATTTACAAAGAGTTTGTAAACAGCTTCTTTACTTCACCATGGGCAAAACTGCTTTGCATTCCCTCTTTAAGTGGTTGGTGTCTCTAAATTTATGGAGTATGACCGGTGAAGGAAACTGATGAATCATAATATATAGGTTGTTCTTTGATTAAAAGAGAATTACTGGATTGTGTATGATCTTGTTGTCCTCTGTTGCCATTATCTGTCCTGTGCTTTTTTTCCTTTTCACAATAGTTTGCATGGCACCAGATGTGCTATCCGCTGTGAAGAAGGAAAATACCATAATGGCAGAGAATGTGAACCATGCCACCGTTCCTGTGCAACGTGTGCAGGTACTCCACTGGAATTTGTCTGCATAATTTTCATTCCTGTATGATTTTACCTCTGATTTTATTCCACTATATCACAGTTACAGTATAACATGATTGTTTACATGTGAATCCTTCATTTTCTTAGTAGCTTTTAATTACATTTTAAATATGGCAGACTTCTTTCAGCTAGCATAGAAATCTAGGTTTTTAATTGAAAGAGTTCATATATTCTTTCTTTTTTTCCTTTTTTTTTTCCAATTTTTTTTATTTTAGTAGAACTTAATACTTTCCAGTAATGCTTTCCATTTTCTTCCAGGGATGGAATAATGACTGGTAGATTTTGTGGGAGCTTTAGAACTGCAGTCATTTGTTTCAGAAAAAGATACACTGAATGACATAATTGTTTATTTTAATGATGTACCTACCTTCTAACAATTTCTCTTTGGACTAAGGTGCTGGAGTAGATGCCTGTATAAACTGCACACAGGGTTACTTTATGGAAGATGGAAGATGTGTGCAGTCCTGCAGTAGTGGTTATTACCTTGATCACTCCACTGAAAGCGGATACAAAAGCTGCAAAAGGTATGATCACTGGCTGATATATCTGATATTTGGCAGTATATTAGCTGTTACTGTGTTGGAAATGATCATGCTTATTAGAAGATAAAACATTGTTGATTTCGAAACATACAAAAAAATACTTAATGTTAAGTAAATGAAGAAAAATATATTATTATTTTTGTTGTTGTTATTATTATTATTATTATTATATTTATATTCATACAGGTCCTATAAAAGTATTTTTTCTGGTATTTGTGTTGACCTTCACTTTAAAACAGCCTGTAGTGAGCATGTAAGTAGATTTGCATAGAAGTATAAAATTTACAAATCTGACAGAGGATCTGCATTTCTTAATAGCAAACAAGAATAGTCAAACTACAGATCTTTTCATTCCAAGTTAATTACTATTTATAAAGACCATTTCAGTTCTTCCCTCACATATTCATAAACATAGCACAGGTATATTCTAAACTACCATCTAGAATAGTTTACCTGACTCAAGTGTACAAAGGGCTGGATAAATCTTGGACAAAGTAGTGCTGTGCAAGGAAGGAATATTTTTTCTATTTCATACTTTGTTAAACAAATATAATTTGTTACCCTTTGGAATCGTTTATTATTGACTCAGATCCAAGTTCAGGGCACGAAGGGAATCACCGTGTGTTTCAGTGTATTCCACGTGAAAAGACAATCAGTATGTAATGAAAAAACGGAGTGAGATGGGTGATGAAGGGACTGGGTATCACATCAGTCATTTCTATCCTGTAGCTTTAGTTCATGCCTTTCTGGCACATGGATGCACCATCAGCTTGATACTTGTGCTGATTATTTATGCATAGTTCCAATGCACTAGAATAATGCAGCTGTGTAGTAAAAACTCTGGAATAGAAATTGATGGAAAGAAAGAGGACTGTGTTGCCGAAGTAGTCAATTATTATCATAATCAGTAGTAGTAATATTATAGTACCTTGTACCTCTAGAAAGAACGAACCAAGTCCTTTGCAATACAGAAGAGGTCTCCTAGGAAGTCTTATATTTGGTGGGGCCAGAAGACCAACTCCTGCCATTGTGTTTCAGGTGTGATGCCAGCTGTTTGGATTGCAGTGGCCAAGGAGACAGAAACTGTACGAGCTGTCCAAATGGCTATAACCTAGACACTGGTGTCTGTGTCATTGGAACAGTATGCAAGGATGGTGAGTGCAAATCTCTGAAAACATCCATTTTATCACTGCCGGCTTCTTCTTTACATGTATTGGATTGGGTTGGCCTGCTTTTCTTCTTAAGTAAAGTCTACATTACTTTTTAAATTTTTCAGGCGTACGAAAAGGAGAAATTTACCTTTGCAGGTGTTAGCAAGATGTGTCACATCCACTTTACCTGAATTTTCCTGAAGTAATTTTTCCCCTTGCCAACAACCTACTTTTCCTTCCTTAGCGTTTGTTCAAAAGCTATTGCTTTCAACAGATTTTTATATGAGGGACCCTAGAGTACTATTAATAGAATTACATTTATCTATCTCACCACTTTAAACTGTGAAAATGCTGGTAAGTAAAAATGATTTAAAGCACCTGCAGGATTGCTTGACTTGTGTGAAAGAGTAATGAGGAAAAAAAAGGATTCTGAAATATAGAACATACAGTTTAGGGTGGAGATTTGAACTTCCTCCAAATCCACTGTGGCAACCAAGATAGCCTTCTTATTGCATATGATTGACTTAATTATTCACTAATATTAATTCCTTTTAAATGTCACAATTACAGAGACACTTAGATAACACTGTGCTTCCCTAAAAATGTTACCATGTGAATTACTTGTAAATAGAGCCCAACAAGTGCAATCCAACTGGAAAATATCAGAACAAAGTCTGGGAAGGTACCTGACATCAGCTATAGTAAAAGCTAACAGTGACTCTTGGGTCTAGCTTATTTCCACTGGATTTACTAAGAGTTAAAGAAGACTTAAAAAAGAAAGAGCACAGATGTGAGTCTTGTTTCTGTGGACCTCTGCACTTCTTGTTGGAATACAGGCTTCCAAACTTTGAAAAGTTCATTTTAAAGTTACTTTGCACTTACTAGTAAACTAGTGATGAGCCGTTTTCTGTCTGGACACTGGAAGAGTTATTGCCAAAAGCAAGTACAGAAGAGGACAGATATAGACAGACCAATTAAGAAGTGTGATGCTAATATGGTATTGCAATTGATTTCTGCGATGCAAACATTTGAGATACGAGTTTGGTCTTTAATATGGCTGGATAAATCCATCTTCATGGATTTATCTTCTGCAGCCTCAACCACATACACCATAGTTCCTGAGGGTGACGATGCCCCATCTCAGTGCTGTCACCACCATTCTTCCAAATGCAGCTCTCATGGAAGGGCAGCACATGGATGTGCAGGCCTTCAGGCAGTTGCAATGCACCGTGCTGGGTCACACCACATGGCACATGTTCTCAGCAGTCTAGGGTAACAAGGAAAGTCCAGGAGGGTTTGGGGTGGGTTTTTTTTTCTGTTAATTTACAAAAGCAGAGAGGGTCTCATTTCAATGCCTTACAGTCAACTCACTCTACAGGATTTGCATTTCTGTTGAGAATATTTTATTCTTTTTCTGTGGTTTTTTACTCTTTTCATTCATAAAAATTGAGAGCAAATTCCTTTGCTGTGAATATTACTGTATTCTAATTATTCTCTTTCTAATCTTTTTTTTCCTTTTCATAAATGGATACCAATCATTCCCTGTTGGACCACACAATATCTCTTCCTGAAAAAAAAAAAAATCCTGTTGACTGAAATTCCTTTTGATGGACCAAATTTCCTACTTGCTACCTGCTCCTGAATGGTCTCTTCAACCAAATCTGCATGTCTGACCAATTAAACCTTCCTCCATTGTACACGCCGTGCTCTCCAAACCTTCAACTTCCCCTTCTTCTCTTGCTGCTACCCTCTGGAAGCCACGGAAGAGTCCTGGGCCGAGGGAGGATTCTGTATGCTGGTGAAAAAGAACAATCTCTGCCAGAGGAAGGTGCTTCAGCAATTGTGTTGCAGAACATGTAAACAAAAGGGGTGAACTGACACCTCCCAGCATTCTCCTCCTCCTCCTGCAGACTTACAGATTAATCCATATTACTGAAAAAGGAAAAAAAAAAAAAAAGAAAAAAAGCCCCCTTTCTCCCTCTCCCCATCTTTGTCTGGGGAGATGGCGAACTGTTTGTTGGAACTTAAATGGAAAACTACAACACGCCTACCTTTCATAACTGGGTGTCTAGAGCTGAGCATCCAGGATCACAGAGTCAGTATTGTGTGACCAAAGCATTTGATGCCAAAATTAACATTTAACTCTTGATTTGATTTCCTGTCAACCTTAGGATTATTCCTGTTTTTTGAAGGTTCTTTTTCTTCCCTTCTTTCCTGCTTCTTTCCACTTCAAGATGTTTAAAGAGTGTTTCAAGAATACAACACAAGTTTACATGGATTAAAACTAAACAATACAAAAAAAATTGCATTAGTCTTTTTTTGTGCTGTATGTATTGACAGGGGGAACTTGAGTTCCTGAGGGGATCAGAAACATCATTAGTGCAGGACTAAGTTCTGCCCCTTTTGTAACACTATTTTTAAAAATGGAAAGTAGACATTTCTGCACACATTTCTTTCTTACTTCCTCTGCTGTATGCTATTTTTTGTATCACATTCAGTATGTATATATGTTTGCCCAAAATGTGGTTTTGGTCATATAGATTACATTTTTAGACAGGTGGCTTATTAACAGATATGCTAGGATTTTTATTTTATTTTTTTAAGTTGTCAAAGCTATTTCAAATAAACATAAAAAAACATTGTTCCTATAGTGGACAAATTTAGAATATACTACTTCTCTTGATTTCCATAAGTGAGAGTAATGTATATGCTCAGAGGTCGGAAAACATTGCTAACATGTAAGAAGTATTCATAAATTATTGTTGTCTTGTAATGTTCATTTAAAAAGGGGATATTATCATACAGATATGTGGAACTATTTCATAGTGCCCATATGTAAATGCCAGTGTGACTATATATGACAGGATGTGTTTACAGGACTGGATTTATAATTGTGCCAAATACACCTCTAGGAAAAATTGTATATAGGGCAATAAATCAGTGGTTCTCTTGGAGCCGTGATGGGCCTGAATCTGCTTTTAACTGTTCACAATAGAAATTTCAGCAGGAATAGTCCTGCTAAGTCAAATGGAGTTACCTCACTGTAAAATGGTACAAAGTAATAAGAGAAGTGGCCCCAGCCTCGCTCTTTTTCTATCCAGGCACATGGCTGCCAGTAAAACTTTCTGTTTAATTTGTCTTCTTCAGTTTCACTCAGCATACCGTTCAAAAGACAGTCATTTCACAGAAAATAGAACTTCAAAGATACTGTTTACTGGGGATAATACTTAAAACATGCAAAGTGTCTTTCTCAGTTAGCTTTCCAGGACATACAAACAGAGAATGGATTTCAGCTGTTCAAGCATGTAAATCCTGGAAAATAAAGGGGATCAAAAATGACTGTGGATATCAAACAAACTAATTCAAACCTTTAGAGCTACTGTCCTCTTTAGAGCAGATAGACTATTTTACCCTGGTTCAGTATGACAGAGTGCAGTCAAGCTCCTTTGGTGCCCATTACAAATTTCCTGATAAACATTCAAATTTGTGCTAGTTTAACTACTAGTCTGTTACTGCCTCATTTCTCAGTATAACGTGTTTAAATAGAACATAATGCTTTCAAAGTTTAAGTTAATATTATATATGTTATATATAAATACATATTCACTATTGAGATTTAATTATGTAATGGATTGTAAAGAATCTGTTTGGATACTTACAAATGTCTCTAACACTATAATAGAGAAGAAATTAATAACTTTGTTTTCTTTAAGAAAAGCTGACATTGTTTCAACAAAATCCATTTTTACTGAAAAAAATACTGTACATGTGTAAAATGTTCAGTTGCTATTTGTAAAATAGGGTAGTTCTGTTGTAATTGATACTGGCCAAAATCAATGTTATTCCATATTTTATTTTTTCTATTAAATTAACCTAAATTCCTGTTCTTTTCGTCTGGAAAAACATGTTGATCCATATGTTAAACATCTTTATTGAAGGGCGTAGGTAGCTCTGTGGTATAGAGCACTTAGATACCTGGGTGTTTAATTTTATTGCAAACTTCTTTTAGTTTAAGTGATGGAGTTTATGATTGCAGAAATACCTGGTTTACATGGAGGTCACCTTTTGAGTAATAACAGTACAGCCGTATCTGAACCCTAATGGTAACGGTGTTCACTTCCTCTGATCTGTAAGAGTTTGTGATGGGTCTAATCTGTTGTGTGTTCAGGATTAAAAAGCGAAATTTGTAACT
Organism: Rhabdornis inornatus; assembly: GCA_013397075.1. NCBI lineage: Eukaryota > Metazoa > Chordata > Aves > Passeriformes > Rhabdornithidae > Rhabdornis > Rhabdornis inornatus. The sequence goes on from VWZS01000167.1 coordinate 167,996, forward strand.
ACCTATTGGCTCAGGCAGTGAAGAAGGAAGGTTTCATCTTTGCAGTCATGCAGAGTGGCCGCTGGCACTGTGTGCAGCTCAGATCACAGCACAGAGTGCCCCTTGAACAGCACCCATCTGGCCCTGCCAGGCCAAAGAGGTTCTGTGCAGCCTCCTTTGTAACCCTTGAAGGGTGAGCTCCTTCACTGGCAGCACCTGATGCTCTTGTTCATTTACCACTTAGTTTCACAGCCTCAGTGGAGGGCAAAAAGGCAGTTTACCCAAGGGGTCATATATTCAGATATCATTTTAAGCACATTTGAGGCCATATAAAGAATTTCCTGAAAAAAAAAAAAAAAAACGAAACACTACTTTTTGGCCTCAGACATCTTGTTGTCACTGACCTGTTTTAGGATGGTTTCAAAACAAGGAGTTAGTCATCATTCCCACTGGAGTGGGAATTTTCCCTGTCAGTCTCCAGAAGCATGCATATGTGGAATGGCACATTCTTAGCAGTAGTTTGGTGAGACCACACCTGGAAAAAAGTTTCTTACAATATTGTATGAAGAACTGCCTGTTTCAGCTCCCACCTTACCTTCATCTTCCAAATGAGCAGACAAGTAAGGATAAATCCGTGTTTTAAGCTGAAAATCTGAATTTTCTGGTGTCAGCTCAGACTCTTTGATCATCTTCTTTGTTACGCCTTAATAGCTATTGTCAGAGACATGCAAAATTTGTAAGCAGCCTACAGCTAGTCCTTGTACTAGAAGATCACTGCAGCAACAGTATTGCTATTGAAAGAAGCTAGTCTGTTCCCAGCTGCAGAGTTTTCTTAGATGATTGCTCCTCCCTCTCCGATTCAATGAGTAGTCTGGTGTGTTCAGTATTTGACACTGCTGATGACACTCAGAAACGATACAGACCATTTCAGAAAGATCAGAAGCTACTAAGTACAAACAAAATAATAATTTTCCCTATGTCAGGAAAGACTATATATGGCATCAGTTTAAATCTATTCATTGATCTCGTTTTATTTATCCTGCAAGTTAAAAAGCAATGACAAATTGAAGATGCCATTATAGTTAGAACATGGTATTTCCCAGTTCATATTTGTATAGGAGAACCCTTGATTTAAATGCAAATTGGATACATGTCTAGACCTTTTCTTCACTAGAAGTCCCAAAGTTTTTAAATAAAGACAACTGTGGTCAAAAAGAAACAACAAAAAAGTAGTCATACATGCTGAAAAAAGTTTACCATGCCTCAGACCTGCAGAGCATCCTGCAGAAGCCTGTTGTGTGCGGGTGTCATGTTTCCTTTTCTGCAATAGAGTTCCAGCCTTACTCTCTTTTTAGCTGCAGCTCTTCACCTCAGCCACACACCGGTACTGCAGGATCAGATGCCAGAAGAGGTCAGTGGAAATCTTAGCTTCTGACCAGCAGTTCCTGGGACATTTGGCTTAGCCCCTGCCTACCCACAAACACCTGAATCCACTCGCACTCCCTGCCTCTTCTTGGGGGAGCTTTGCAAACTTCCCCTCTATGAAGCACACTATTTTCTAGTAAAGAATTTCCCTGTGAGACCTTACAGACTACTCTGTTGTGATTGGAGCTTTCCAATGTCAGGTCGAATTCCTTGCAACTGAATCTGTTGTGTAAAGGCAGGATGTTGCTTGTGTCACATTGTCAGATCATCAGAGGTGACAGAGGTATGAGTAAACCTATATGCAGAAGCACTAAAGCTATCTACAGCAATTTCACCCATCACTAAGTGCAAGTCACAACTCTTGTTGACCAAGTTAATTCTCTTAATAGCCATCTGTTACTTTTTAATGAATATATTTAATTAACTGAATGGTTGTAAGGAGGCCTATTATAAAGTCAAGATTCCTGTAAAGACATGTAAGAGATTGCTTGTATGAGTCAAAGGTTTTAATCTGCAGTGCAACTCACTGAACAATAATTTTTCTATGATCCATTGCCATGCCTTATATTTATATTGGCTATGCCATTGTGCTCTCCTTGGTACAGAATGAACCAAGAAAAGTTTTGCCATTAGATGTTTGTGCAAGATATTTTAAGCAAGCATTAAAAATAGCTTTACGGCATACAAATAAAAACCCTAGTCAAGTTTTCATCAAAAGGAAACTGATGCACAACAACTTGCATGACCTTTTTCAGAATAGGGAGTTTCAATAAGTAAAAAAAAAAGGGTTGAAAATGTATTTTTGATGAGCATTTTCTTTACTAGGGAAAAAAACATTTCTGTTTAACATAATTTTAATTACAAGTCTTTCTTAAACTAATTCATGAGATTTCTATTTTTTATTGAAATGGATAATTATCTGATTATTTACTACCACCTGTCATGATGCTCTGTTGGGGCTTACATCCTCCTCATTAGCAAGAATTAAAGAGTTGTGAGTGTAGTGTCCCTAAGAACAAACTAAGGCTCTGAACCTCAGTATAGCATCCAACCAGGGGAAGTGTAACCAACATCCACATTTCCATCACTGGTTCCACACCAATAAGCAAAGAGGATTTGGACCTATCAAAGGCCTTGGACATTTTCTGATTTCTCAGAGCACAGTAACGTGTAGTCTTACTAGGGAAATTGTTCTGAAATCCTCAGGATAAAGCCAGAGTTACTGCAATAATGTTCACCTGCTGTGCGAGTGTACCAGATAACACCACAGAGTTAATGTTTAATACCTGACCTATGCTTGAAATTATCCTGATGGACTTCCTTTCTGGATTTAAAAAGCAGTGTTTACGCACAAAAACAGACAATTTTGACTTCTAGAATGGAAATTGTAGTAAAAGGAAAATGTATTATGGGGAGGAAGCTCTGAGTATTTTTAAAAAATAATTCCAGTAAGCAATAAATGCACTTTGTGCTGCACCAAAGCTGGCCTTTGTTGGGTTTTGGCCACAAGTACATGAGCAGGTCATGTATTTGCTGCCAAAGATGACCACGAGAGCTTAGAAGAATGACCCTCGTACAATCGTCTATTGGTTTTTCTGAGTGTTTGAGGAATGGATTTATTGAAGGTCTTCTGGGAAACCAGAAACACTTTTCAAAGCAAAAACCACTCAGCCATCAGAAAACTCAGTGGAGAGCAATGAGGTGATTAAGTATCCATTTTTCCAATCAACCTGGCAGTGGGAAGCCAGAGCACTGACGAGCAGTGAGCACTTGTTTACCCAAGGAGAATTAATGGCTCTTATCATGCAGATTCAACAGTAACACTGAATGCTTACTGGAGCATGAATGATATGATTTAATTATAATTCAGATAATAGTGCATAACTTTTCCATTCACAACTGTCCTTCACCTGCCCACTGCCCTCCTCCTGATGCCTATAGATGTTCTTTGAGGTGCAGATTGGAAGGAAAGTCTAGCTTCTGATTGCCCATCCCCACAGATCAGGTTGCTGTCCGCTGTCGTGCCCATGACTATGGTAATGGATCATTCTGTGCAATGCTACTGGATAAAAATAAAAAATAAATCAAATATTCATTCCCAAATGAAGTAGCCCCTTTTCTTACTACAAGGGCAAGGCCATACCAAAATGGAGTTGTGTAAATATTGGTCTTGCATTGTGTAAATATTGGTCTTGCTGTGTCTGTCTTTAGCACAGCCTCTCTGAACACTTTTGAGGCTGAAAGGAGGATTCAAAATTAGCTCCTGCTGCTAAATAGTATCGCAAAGCCCCTCTGCAGCCATATCTTAATTAGAAGAGCTGTATCATCAACATGGAATATGTGATTGTTAAAGAGAATGTAGTCTGCAGTCATAAAAAAAAAAAAATTATTCAGAGGTGCTTATAGCAGAGACCAGGAATCAGGGAAGATTTCAAGCAAGGAAAGATCACCAGTGTAAGTGTATTGAGGAGGCTGAACAGTTACACATGGGAATAAAATTTAGACTTTTATACCACTCATTAAAAGATTTAATTTGATCTGCTTCTTGCTTCCAAAGACATACTTGTATCTTTATGGAAGATTTCTTTCAGGCTTTAATACGTCTTCATCTCTTCAAATTAAACAGAAATTGCATTCGATTAGTAGTACAAATCTATGTTGTTACATCTTGGGACAATAGTTGGCCTGTTAAAATCTGCCCAGTTATCAGCAGATCTCTGTTCATGTACCACTTAAGTTGAAGATGTCTAGTATGAACAGCCTGTGCAGGAGTTTCTTAGCTTAAGATGGATGAACACCACTGAAATATTGCCCAAAAATATCCAGCTCTTCCCACTTCAGGTTTATGTCTGTTCAAATCAGACTACAGAAATCCTGCAGTGGTCAGGAAAGGCTCCATGTATACAAAATGCATACTCCTTGCTTTATAACAGAGAGAGAGACATACTGTTGTTACCTTGGTTGCCTCTGATGTGTGTTTTCCCCCAGCACTGAAAGTTTCTATCTTTAATGTACTTCATGTGCTAATAACATCAGCTTTACTCAAAGCATGCTACATTTGGTTTTTCACATGATGTATTTCACATCAGCTACCTAGCTTACCAAAGCAGTACTATCAGCACTATACAACAATTTTCAGTCAGGTTCAGACGTTTCTGTTCCACTTCCCTTTAGAAGATTTCTCAGCTACTGATTTTTATGAAGAATGGAAAGCTTGAAAACATAAAGCAGGAAAATTTCCAGTTGGAAAGCTCAAGAAGTGGAGAGGATGAGTGTATTTTTTTCCATTGTGAGTCTAAATTTTTGAGAGTGCTGTAGTATTTCTCTCTCCTTCAACAGGTGAGAAGGGTACAAACCAAAGCTTTGTTGACAAAGATCCACAGAGATTGTTCCATTTCCCTTCCCCCTTTCTTGTGGGGCTGTGAAATTTCAGGCTATAGGTGAGCAGCAGAACACCTTGTGAGGCTCTTACACAGGTGCTTACACAGGCAAGGGGAGAAACCATGAACCCAGCTTATGCTTCCAGGCATCCACATAATTAGTATAAATGGAATTTTAAAGCAAATTCTTCAAATGCCTAAAAAATTAGTAGGAAAGGAGATTTAAAGGTGATTTCTTAAAAAAAGTCTTTCTGGGGACTGTTTATGCCCACTAAGTACCACTGAGGGCTCTGGCTCTTCAATGGGTTTCTAACAACAATTGTATTAATACTATGTAGAAATGGGGGGGAGAAGTGCACATTGTAAAGGGGAGGGAAAATCCCTTTGTTTTAGAAACAAATAAGGCAGGTTTGGCTAATGTGAATGTTTCTATTCTGCAGGGAAAAGCACAGAGGGCCGTGTAAGACAGTGGTGTCTGATATCCTGACTGTCATGATTGCAGCTAACCTGAGTCTCTCTGTGTAATCTCACCTAATCCTGCAACAAAGGGGCCTTTTATCCTAAAATCGTTATGTCACACTCAGCACACAGCTATTCAGGGAAGAGATGCTCAATGCTTTTCAAGGTTTTGCTTTGCTCCTTGTCACAAGGGGGAGATTTAGTGACTTAGGAATCCATATCCTATTTTCAGCCTTCTCATTTGTCACTGCTTAGAGCACTTCTGAAAAGAAGGCTTTCAATCCTGGATCCTTCTCATCACCTCAAATCATAATACCCAAAAGTTTTGTCACTTCTGCACATCTGAATAGGGAGATTAAAATTTGGACATTGTGTAATTAGCAGGAGACTGAAAACTGAAGCCAGACAAATTATTGGAAACCAGATGCAAATTTTGTTCAACTGCCGAATCTGAGGGTAATGGAAATGTTTTCATCTTGAAAATGTTACAACATGGACATTATGGCAAGATTTCTTTCAAGGAGTAATCTATCAAACACTGAAACCTTGGGCTAAGCAAAGGAGTAGCTTTAAAAAGAACCTCCAGGGTGAATTTGCATGGATTTTAATACACAAGTTATTTTTCTACCAGTCAGTTATCTACTTAAACTTTATGAATTAATGTTTCTTCAGAGAACTCAAGGACCTGATCCCACAAGCCAGTCAAAATGTATCACAGCCAAACATGAGAAAAAGCAGAGAGCTCCCTAAGACAAACTTATTTCAGTTCTGATGAATGAAAAGCAATTCTGGGCAGTTTTTGTTTATCTGCTTTGACAAACCTTTATAATCCATAAGATTACATACAAAGAACCCAAGTATGAAATCCATATCCAGATTTCCATGAAAGCAAACAAGCAAAATGAAGGAAATAAAGTAGTTTTTTTCCACTGATTTTAAGGAAAAGGCATTGCAGCAATATTGTAGACAATAAAGAATAGTTTAAAATTAGGTATGGTAGATTAGATTAGATTAGATTAGATTAGATTAGATTAGATTAGATTAGATTAGATTAGATTAGATTAGATTAGATTAGATTAGATTAGATAAAAAGTGATGTTTTGATCAAAAAAAGTGGGGAAGTGACATGTGACTTGCAGTGACTAAATCTCATGGAGGGACTACAAGAGAAAAGGATTTATGACAGCCAGCACATGAAAGTCCATACCTCCATGCATGACTGACAAAGATATTCACACCCTCATATAACTGATCTCGTGAAATATCATGTGCTGTCAATGAATGCCACAGGTTTTGGAAAGTAAGAGAGAAATAGTGACAAGATAAAGGTATGCTTGATGCTGTTTATGCAGAGACATAAGATGACTTGGCAGTTAAGACAAGTGCTCTGGAGTGGGACTTGGGAGAGCCAGGTTCTTGTTTGCTATTGCAAACTAATTTGATTATATTAATGCAACTCAGGTTTCTACCTCCTTGATGGGAGGAATAGTTCTTACCTCACTTTAAAAAGCATCTGATAGGAACTGAGCATTAACTATAGGGATTTTGTATGCAGTTAAAGTTTCAGTTACCTGAAACCTGAGGTAGCCCAAAAATGGAGTTAAATATTTCTAACTATGGACACAAAAATTGTACATTAAAATCTTCCTATTATGAGATTCAAGTCTGTTAACATATCATTATTCCTACAAGATCCAATATCTTTTTTTAACAATGTGACAAATGTTTTTAAACAAGGTAACAAGATGGCAGAACTCACACCATAATGAACGATAAATACGAGATGATCCAAAGTAACTGATGATCACTGCCTGATTGAAAGCTAAGTGAAGACACATTGCTGAGATTATTCCTCTATTAAGTATGTTAGACAGATAAAGATTTCTAATACAGAAAAGAAGAAAATGATTGAGGCTTTGGCAGCCTGTATTTATCTAGGAAGATTTGTAAAGAAATACATTGCTCACAGGGAATTCTGGCAGATGGTTGAACTGCCCTGTGAAATAGTTTAAAAGTCTTATTTTTTGAATTTCAGTTATATTGTTAACATGAATTTCAATATTGTTAACATGTCAGATCTACAGTTCTAGATGTGATTTGCAATTCAGAGGGCCAAATATGTAAGTATTTTCTGGTGCATATTCTTATAATAGTATCCATTAAAATGCTTCAGTTCAGTGCCACAGAACTGGTCTTCCTGGCACTATTCCAAGCGCAGCTGAAATGAATTACACCACTTCCAATGAAAGGCATAGCATAGAAATAACTAAAACCTTTTAAAACTAAGTACTTCTGCTTTGTTTGAATGCACAGCTGAGGTGTATGAATTAGTAGCTTAGGTCCAGTGGATAGGCACACAGGATAAGCATACAGGTAGTGTAGGGAAATAAAGTAAAGGAAAAACAGCAAAGGTTTTTAATACGTATCACAAAACAACATCAGAGAAGCAATTATGTAATAAAATCACCCTGACAGATTTCCCAGTGATGTAAACCCAATAAAATAAAACAAAACAAAACACTCAAGCATCAGACCTGCAATGGGAAGTCTTTTCAGATACTGCATTTTTTGTGGTTGTATTATTGTCCAAATATATATGTGTGTGTGTGTGTGTGTGTGTGTGTGTGTGTGTGTGTGTCTGTATATACATATATATGAATATGTAGATATATCTCAAATTTGTCCTAGTTTCAGCTAGGACAAAGTTAATTTTTTATACTATCTGGGAAGGGGGCATGGCCAGACCCTTATGTTATTGGATCCCATCTCACATCACTTCTGTGGGGCAAGCAAAGAGACTTGCTCTCTCCTTCCAGTGGCGAGAGAAAGGGTGGAGGGCAAAACAGTCCAGGATTGTTTTATTTTCCATGTAAATAATTTCAATCTTTTGCTATTAACATTGTAGCTCTTACTATTTTATTATCTCATAACTGTTTCCAGTAAATTGTTCATATCTCGACCTGTGATTTTCACATTTTTATGACTCTAATTTTCAAGTCCATCCCCAGAGAGGAAAGGGGGAGGGGAAAGGAGTGGGGAAAGGAAAGCAAGTGAGTGGCATCTGGCTTAGGTGAGTCTCATTGAGGTCACAGAACTGGGGAGTACCATTCCCAAACCATGACAAAATTATATATTAAAATCTCATAAAGCCTTTGAGAACATGGGATTCCATGTTACATCCTCTGGATACATATAAAAAAGGCTGAAGAGGCTTATATTAATCAAATCTGTCAATGTCCTGAAGGCCACATAATTTTTTTCTAGAAGGTGAAAATTATAAATATTTAGTACTATGATAGATATGCATCAATACAACGTTATCTGAGTAACATCTAGAAAAATTTAGAATCCTACTGAATTATATGTGTAACAGCTTTTTTAATGTTTTTCGTTTTAGTCCACTATAAAGGAATTACTCGTAAGAGATGCAGTGTTGCAGTTCATAAATGCTGCACCAGTTCCATGGAACTAGTCAGTTTACACAATTCAAGGTTTGGCCTTTATGGGCATGCAAGGGATTACATAAATGCATGAAAATAGATACATAGATATATACAGATACAGATAGAGATGTACACAAGTTACTCCTTGGATAATGAGAACTATGAAAATGTATGAACATGTACACATTCAAAGACTTTTGTTTCCTTGAATTCATTGGGAGATTCTTCATTTTCTCCCAGTCTGAACTTCTTCCCAGCTAGCACTGACCCCAGAACAACCTGAGGAGCCTTGTCTTCATGGTTTATGTGGTTCCATCACTGGCTTTTGGCTCCTCCTTTACTTTTTTCCTCTCTTTAGAAGACACACAAATCATTACAAAAGAAATGTTACATCTCTGCCTACATTTTGGGCACCCCAGGTTTCACCCAGAGTTGGCTAGATGTTCGAGTCAGTTTGCCTTTTTACCTATACTGTTCCCATCCCCTTAGGCATGTATGTACTATCCTAGCTCATATCTCATACCAGCGGTTTCAACTATTACAAAATTTTTTAATATGTAAAAACACAACTGTTAAAAAACACAACAGACAGAGAACATAATTTGTAGTATTTTAGAAAATTTTTCCTCCCTACGTTGTTTTAAATTGATATAAGTGGTTGCCTGTACAGTGCCTTTGCTCTTCAAACATAAGGAACTTATTTCAAGTGAAAGCCAAGCCCGAGTCATTCCATATTTGTGTTTTGATTCCTAAAGTTCACTATATTTGCCAGATCTGGATTTTCCAGCCACGATGCAACTGGAAAGAGTTTCTTGATATTGAAGTACCCATAGAAACTGCAGGTTTCATGTATTATTTAGGACTTTTGCCCAGCCTCTTCCATTACTCAAAGAATGAAGGAACGGCCAATTCCTTAAATATATAGACTCAGTTATAACAAATTTTCCCAAACCAAACTGACATAAAAGACCCAATCTTGAGCTTTATAAAACTTTATGATAAATCAATTGACCCATGTGATGCTGCACGGAGATAAAGTATTCATACTACTTACCAAATCTCTGCCCTGAGAGTTATTAGGCATGCATCTTACCAGTTTGGACGAGTGTTTTAATTGTTAATATAATTAATCAGTTTTGAGGTAGAAATCCATATAATATAAAATTTTTTTTCAAGTCCAAATGTGCACTTTTGAACCAAATTTCAATTCAACCGAAATGAAAGCCTGGGTCTTTTACGTAGGGAGTCTTCCATCAGCAGCCTGGGAGGGAGACAAAATATGCTATAGCTAGAGGTTTGGGAAACACCAACAGGTCTCTGGCTGATGGAATCTTGCTCAAGTCCATCTCCTCGTGTAACAAATCTATACCCATGACAGCAAACCCTTTATGCTGCAGCTTGCAATCTAGTTCAAAAGACATTACATAATGAATACTCCTCAGTAGCACTAATTTTGATGCAACTTGTGAATCTTAAGGGTCACATTACTTCAACTGATGCAAAATAACAAAGCCAAAAATCACTCTTTCTCAAATTCATGTGGAAAAGAAAAATTAATAAGCAAACAAACAAACAAACAGCTCTGATTATCCTGGTTCCCCAAGGGAGCCAGTACTTGTTTTCCTAATGCCACAGGGAAATGTGCTCATTTCAGTAATTAAAAATAGATCCAATTCCTCCTCATAATTTTGTTTTACAACCTGAAAAGTTCAGTATTTTTTCTCTTCCTTTTGGTTTTTGTTTTAAATTGTGAGAAGACTGATTTCAAATAAACAATTTTTTTTCTACCAGGGGCATATCTTGATGATTCCCAAGAATGCCAGTTGTGTCATATATCCTGTCAGAAATGCATTGGACCTGAGTCAGACAATTGCATCAGCTGCCCACCCACAAGGTAATTGTCTCCTAGCACAGTGCAGGACAAAGATCTCACATCATCATCTGGAGAAGAGGCTGTATTAGCAGAGACTATGGAAGCAAGAAGTGTCGAGGGCAAAAAAATCCAGGGGACTTGAGAAAACAATTTTTATGTAAACAAAATAGCTGGCTACACAAGCAATTGATGTTTAGCAGCATGATTGCCACAGATAAAGAAAAATTCCTTCTTATATGTAAAACAGAATTTCTTTCATTTGTCATCCTTTCTAAATCATGACTGCTGGAATCACAACATACAATTTCCACAATAGGAATCTAGGGCATCTGTAGCTCTACTCAGCTATGAGGATTGGCTCCAGGCCTGAGTATAGATGTTGAGGCTAATTTGGGAGATATTCATAGCACCTGAACATCATTCCCTAACTGAGAGGTCATGGGTTTGTCCAATATTTATAACCTGCCATGAGGATTGAACAGAACTAGAAAGATGCTTTTCCACAGGACTTCGCAAATCAGGTTTGTGTTTAGGTCATGTCACACGTATTCCAGAAGACTACTCTTTTTTTCCACCTCCTACTCATAGCTGTATTCTCACACAAATAACTCTGGTTCTGTTACACTGGATTGTGTTGCAGCCAGCTGACATTTCCACTGGTATGAAAACGACAAGGAAAGAAAATCTCTAAGCAATTCTGCAGTTTGCCCTGAAAATATCTATTATATGACTATGCCAATGAAAGGCATACCAGGAGCAATGGAGTCCAAACAAACTCATAAGTGAGGAAGCATTATTAAATTCTGTTACATTAGAAATGGGAGCAGAGAAAATCTGGGCAGAATTTTGAACGGTGGAGTGGATTTTTCCCATTCACGATGGCATTTAAATGAGATTGTCTATTCCTCCCTTGCAACTTATATTGTGAGCTTTACATGCAGATATTTACAAAGCAAAGAAATCAAGCACTATTATGCTGAACCACCAAGGTGTTTGCAGTAATGAGGTCTCAGTGATCTTTTGGAAGGATGCTGCTCTAACCACCATGATAAATTCTCTAAAAATTCTGAATTTTGGTATCTAAGGTTTCAAAAATGTTTCTGAGACCCTTCTTCACATTATGAAATGTTCTAGAAAAATTCATATTAAATGGGACAGTTTATATTAAAATAAATAATAATACAGGGAAACCTTGGCCAGCAGCAAGAGTTTCTTATGAAAATGCACGGTAGATATCAATTTATTTTAATAATAAAGTCACTGTTATATCATTTAATAAATGAAAATGCTGCTACCTGAGTTTTTTTGTTGTTGTTGCTTTTGGTTTTTTGTAAAGGCAAAAAAAAATTGTATTTTTTTTATCCAGACTAACAGATTATCACAAAATTCCTTGTCCATCTGTTACGATTTGAGCCAAGGTTAGTGACAACATCTGACCAGCTGTTTCCCATTAGGGGCAACATAACAAAGAGCAAGAAAAACATACTTTACCGCTGTGAGAGCTGCTTGTAAGGACAGCTATCATTAGACCTAGCACATGTAGTTGAGCTCAGTAATATTTGCATGCCATACAAACGTAGTCCAGCTACCTGCAGTACCTCTGTCATATTTCTCTTTTTCTCTCAGAATAAATCTGAAAATGATCATAGCAACTGAGATTTATTAGGACATATTTCAGATATTCTCTAATGCCTTTGACTGACTCCAAGAAAACATGCACTGTCTTAATATAATGGAAAGCCTTTTGTTGTCTAGGTGTACTCAAAGTCTGTACTAACAGCCAAAATGGCACTCAACTTCTCTAGAAACTGAATTCCATGTCCTCAGTTAGAGAAGTGGTAAAGCAGTTAAGTATTGAGGATTACAGCCTTTCTTTTCTTATTTTTTAAGAGGGAAAACACTGTCAAAATCTAGTCAACATGTTTTATATTCTTTTAGTAGTCTATGAATGATGCATGAATTGACGCATTTCTATTTTCCTCCCAAGCAGATTAAAACAGTAGACATCAAGCAACAGTGAAAAATGGACCATAAATTTTCATCACATAAAATGATTCTTTAGCAAATGTTTAATTATCCAGCAAAAGGAGATTATTTAGCAGCCAGACTCCTTCGCACTTATAGATAGATGTATGCCCCGATTCCAGCCAGGATGGAGTTAATTTTTGCAGTTATTCTATGCTACCTGATCTTATTTCCAAGAGTGGGGGAAGGGGTCCCTTCACACTCATGGAACGTGGCATGGTCAGGTATTGTCGGGGCAAGTGCTGCCATGTGAATCATTCTATTGCTGTACACTTTGCTATTGATATTCTTGCTGTTACTCTTCATTTTCTTTTTTCATTGCTGTTTCCAGTAGATTGTTCTTATTTCAACCCATGTTCTTTACCTTTTGTGCCTCCAGTTCTCCTCCCCATCCCACCTCAGGGGACAGGGATGGGAGAGTAAGAAGCATCTAAACCACAACAGCCTAGTTTGGCACCCAGTGTGGGGCATGAGGGGTTGAGGTAACAACAGACCTGAGCATTTGTGTAATTTGTGGGTGTGGTACCTGACCCTATATGTGCCTCCATAAATGCTCTATATGCTCCTCACAATATGTTGTTTCAGACCAGGGAAGAGGATCAGGATTTCTCTCTTGCTGTACTGAGTGATAGCAGCTTATGACATAATAAGATCAAAGAAAGTGAGGGTTATCTAGGCTATGTCTCTAATGTTGCTCTTCTACCCTTATCTCAGGCACTACTTTTGGGAATCCATTGATAATCATACCCATCATACTTGTTCTCTGGGAGAGCAGGAGTGGATGGTTTTCCCTGTCTTTTCACCCCCCTTTTCTCCTTCAGACAGCTTGTGAGAATTTTCTTAATTCCTTTGGATGTTAAGGAATGCATGTTCTTATTGCTATGTCTGGTATGTCTCCTCAGTATGGTCTACACCACATTTAGGGTCAAGAAAGAAATTTCCAGGAAGGTCATTCAAAGATCTGCCCTGAGTGTGGGTAGATTTGAGTGGCATGGAATATGGGAGAAAATAGCACTGTTTGGGGAGAAGTTCTCTGTTCCAACAGTTTGGAAGTTCACCCCTGAATGACTACAGAACCATAATAAAACAACAGAATATTTGCAAGGAAAATGCCACAGCAACTCCATAGACAAGCAATTTATTGCAGTATGCTGGACCCTGGCTAGTCTGCACTGGACATAGGTCAACACTGGACAGTGCCCTCAGGGAAAGGAGGAGGAAATCAGACCAGTAGGCATCACAGCCACTCAGATTGCAGGTGAAACAGAGGAACAACACATACAGATAGCAGCTGCCCCTACACTATATAGAAGTAGAAATCCAAGACAAATTCACTTTGTTTCATGATGAATGAAGAGGAAGCAGGGCCTTGTGGAAAGATTGTCCAAGACTTTGGACAGATTTGAAAGTCTCAAGAAAGTTAGAGAGTCCCATGCCCCACCAATACAGACCAGAGTCTCTGGTATTGGGAGCAAGTGCCCCACCGCATGGAAGAGATAGTACACAATGAGGTAACCTGTGTTTTTCCTGAGACTACAGAGAAGAAAAACCCACCTCTGCCCTGGCAACATGGGTACCTGAGCTGAGAGGAAGAATAACCATCACAGGAAAGTCTTCAAGGAAATATGCCACTCCAATTTTCACTGGACAAGCACTCAGACAAAACAGGAGAACTGATGTTACTTCCAATCCTCTTGGAAGGATCTCCAGTTCATATTTACAAGAAATAGCAACAAGTACCATTACCAGAGCTAAGAGACTGTGCCTCCAGCCAGGTGGAGGAAAGGGACAATCAGATCTACTGGACTGTGTGGATCCAATGGCTTGGCACATCAGACCCACAAGAACCTAAGTCTTTAGCTGACACAGGTGCACAGTGTACCTTGATGTCATCAAGGTATGTGGGGGCAGAACCCATCTCTATTTCTGAGGTGACAGGGGGAACTGGATAGCTGACTGTACTGGAAATGAATGGCAAAAACACCCCATTGTGACTGGCCCAGATGCCTTGTGCATCCTTGGCAGAGATTACCTCAGGAGAGGGTATTTCAAGGATCCAAAAGGGCATCACTGGTGTTTTGGGAGACCTGTAGAGACAGAGGGAATTAGGCAGCTGAATACCTTGCCTGGTCTCTCAGTGGACCCTTCTGCTGTGGGACTGATGAAGACAACACCATGCCAGCCAAGACTCTGTGACCCCTATCCATGAGATGGGTCCTGAACTGGAAAGCCAGTGAGTGGCCAGCAAGACCCTCTCACTGTTTAGTGGTCCCATATGGCCAGTGTTTAAGTCCAGTGGAGACTGACAGTGGACTACTGTGGTCTGAAGGAAGTCACACTACCACTGAACGCTGCTGTGCCAGACATGGTGAACTTCAGTATGAACTGGAGTCCAAGGCAGCAAAGCAGTGCCACATCAATGTTACAAATGTGTTTTTCTCCTTTCCTTCAGCAGCAGAGTGCAGGCCACTGGTTGCTGGAGGGGCATGCAGTACACCTGGAGTTTCCTGCCCCAAGCGCAGAAACACAGCCCCAGTGTTTGTCAAGGACTGACCCAAACTGCAGTAGAAAAGGCAGAGACTCCACAACACTCGCAATACATTGATAACATTGTTGTATGGGGAAACACAGCAGAAAACTTACAAAACTGAGAGAAGATACTTCAGATCATCTCAAAGGTTTTACCATAAAACAAACTAAGGCAAAGGAAAGTCCCAAGAAGTTCAGTTTTTAGGAGAAAAATTACGAGAGGCCATTGTCAGGTTCAAATGGATGTGGTCAACAAAATAGCAGATATGTCCACACCAAACAGCAAGAAAATGAGCTTTCCCTAAGTGCTGTGGGGTTTTGGAGTATGCATATTCCAGATTACAGTCAGATTGTAATGTCTATCATGCAACAGGAAAGAAGAATGATTTTTAGAGGGGTCTTGAACAGCTACCAGCTTTTGAGCAAACTAAACATTATTTATGCAGTAGCCCCTGGGCCAGTCAGGACACGACAGTTTGTAAAAATGTGCTCCACACTGCAGCCAGGGAGAATGGAGCCTCTGGCAAACATCTACAGGGGAGAGTGAAGGGCAATCACTGGAGTTCTGGAGTCGGGGACACAACAGATCTGAAGCCTGCTACACCCCAACTGAAAAGGACATACTGACTGTTTATATTAGGGGTTTGAGCTGTTTCAGAAGGGGGTGGTGCCGAAGCACAGCTCCTCTCAGCACTCTGACTGTCAGCAAATGGCTGGATGTTCAAGGAGAAAGACCCTTCCACGCATCATCCACTGACGCTACATGGAATAAGTAGATTGCACTCATCACACAGTGAGCTCAAACAGGAAACTACAATTGCCCAGGGATCGTGGAAGACATCATGAAATGGCCCAAAGGTGAAAATTTCATCATCATCAGAGGAGAAAGTGGCAGGCTGAAAACATCCCACCACATAATTGGTTGAAAGAAAATGAGAAGTAATATACTCTCTCAACTGATGGATACTGTAGGGATACATTGAAAATGGAAAGCTGTAGGGAGTTCTACACAGCAAGACAGAAGATATTGAGGTGGATCATGTCAAATTGCAGAGTTGAAAACAATTCAGCTGACTTTAGATATCATTGAATGAGAGAAATGGCCAGCACTCTCTCTACCTTTGCACTGATTCAATGAACGATAGCAAACTGTCTGTGGTTGGAGGCGGTTGGACCAATGGAAAAAGACTGGTTGGCAGCACAGGTAAAAAGCAAAGGCCATGTGGTTAATTAACACCCAAAAGCCTGCCAGCGGAGCTCACCCTGCCCAAACAAAACCCCATCTACTGTAGAAGGGGATAAAGTCTCTGTGGTACATATGAGGAGTGTTATGGAAGACAGGTTGAATTAGTCCTGCTCAAGCAAAGGTAACCCCATCCATGGGACCTGGTGGACCTGGTGGGTAAAGCAGAGGGCCAGGGAAACATGATGCATTACTCAAGGGGATTTGATTTTTTGTGTAAGAACAGTCTGTAATGTTGAATTGTATAATATGTGTTGCTGAATGACATACATACACACAGAGTATTCCAAAGCTGCCACGCACAACGAGTATAGCCAGTTCCAGGTACACCAGTTGTGAGATCCTGATGCAGCAACCAGCTGACACACACCAGTTCTCCTGCCCTGGAAGATATCTTGGATGGGCAGAACCCATCGTCTTGGACTAAATTAATTTAACAGACATCTTGGAGGGACAGCTGTTGACTATGGAAATTATACCTGTGTTCATGTGTGTATACATATGTGTGGTGTATAACTGGCAGGTGTGGAATCTGAGCATGATACAGATGATATAGAGATGAATCATGTTCTGGTTCCAGCCAGGATAGAGTTAATTTCTGCAGTAATTAACTGCATTAATTAATTAAACTGCAGTAGTTAATTAAAGAGAGGTAGGGCTAGGATTTGGGAGTTATTCTGTACTACTGCATTCTATACTACTACCACTAATATTCTGTTCTACTATATTCTATATTCTATACTACTATATTCTATATTACTGTATTCTGCATTCTATTCTATACCACTACTACTACTACTACTATTCTGTGCTGCTACTACCTGGAACTGTTAGTTCCAGGGGTGTGGGAAGGGGTTCCTTTCCAGGCTTGCTGCAGTCAGGTATTGTCAGGGGTTCCCTGCAGTATGGTTGTGAGCACTGGCATGAGGATTGTTCAGCTGTTGTAGGCTTTGTAATAGATACTGTTGCTGTTACTTTTAATTTTCTTATTTCTTTGCTGTTTCCAGTAAAGTGATTTTATCTCAGCCTGTGACCTTTACCTTCTGTACATCCAATTCTCCTCTCCATCCCCAGCAGAGGAGGGGGAGGGAGGACAGGCAGTTGAGAATGGTTTGGAGTGTTTCAGTGGGAAAACTAAATTGATAAATACCATTCCTAAATCACAACAACATGTAAGTCTAAAAATACAGCTCCAAAAGACCAATATTCAGATAGATATTTGACTTCATGTACAAGGTCGTATTACTGAAGCCATAGTACTTTTAAAGACAGTCTTTAAAATAAAACAAATGGGTTATTCCTTCACGGAGAAAGACCAAGTATTGCTTTCCTTTTAGCAGACATATGGGACCACTGAGACTGTGATATAAGGACATCTAGGTAAAGGACCAAAATGTGATTTTTCTCAGAAAAATATTTCAGAGAAAAATCATCTTTGAAGTCTAAGAATCACATTCAAAACACTTTTCATGTAGAAAATACTACGGATAAGATCAGGAAAACAAAGCCTTGAAGTTCAAAGGCTTGTAAGTAGAATGAGAGAAGAATTTATTGAGTTTCTTCTCAGTTTCCTTTAGATTTAAAGAACAAGTAGTAGCTAAATTTGTAATTATGCTCTATCTTCTTCAAAAGATTCTTTGATGATGGCTGCTGTGTTAAGCAATGCCCCAGAGGAAAGTTTGAATTCAAGCAGCAGTGTCACTTGTGCCATCATACCTGCCTAGACTGCAGTGGAAGTGAACCTAATAAATGCACCACTTGTGGAACAGGTAAGTAAGACTTTCTTTTGCCAGCTTCTTCCACTCCCTTGGCCTCCAAATTCCCTTTTCCCTCAGCTCTCAGGGCCAGTTGTTAGATCCAATAAAATGTGTAGTGCTTTTACTACCAATCTGCATCACAATCTTCTTGTGACTCTGAAGGGAATTAGAACTCAATTTTTTTTTTTAAGTACAAGAAAACACAACTCTATATTGTCCTTTCAATTTAATGCATTTCCCTTGGTGTTTTTTCAATAGGAGCTATGTTAACAGAAGCAGAAACAAAACAAAACAAAACAAAACAAAACAAAACAAAACAGAACAAAACAAAACACAAAAAAGAAGGGACAGAAAACCTACATAGCCTGTTAACCTGTTTCTGGAAAACAAAGCTTCATACATGCTTCCCCCACCCACTGCACAGGATGTGCTATACTGGAATGGAGCCAGTTTGCTCAAGCAGGAAGGGAGCCAGGCTGCTTTCCTAAGCATCTCTCTGGGAAAGGCTAAGAAACAAGCATGGTGGGTTCCACTAGAGATTGCAGTGTCCCTACAGCTGAACAAACAGGGTTTGCAAGGAGAAGCTTATCACCAACACGCATTTTTATAGATCTTAGATTGAGAGCAAGGCTAATGTAGGCAATTTTGAGGAAATTCCAAAAAGCCACTCTTCTGCTTTCGAAATTCTGTCTTAAAAATTATTTTTTATTGTCTCTCTAACATCTAATGAGCAAAAAAACGCCATCTGAGGCCATTACCTGCAAGTATGTGCAACTAGTCTGAACTGTCCTTGGAAATGAACATTTAAGATGTAATTTATAATAAAGAGTAATTTTTATGAGCTGTCTTCTGAGGGTTCGCAATGGTACTTGCAGCAGTTTCATTTTAGCTGCTACTTCCATTTCAGTCCTAATCAACAATGGCATGGACTTTATTTAGTAGTAAGTGTCTAGACTACAAGCAAACACTAGTATGGCTGCATTAATTAGTTGTACTGATAATGAGATTAACTTTCTCACTTTAGGAAATGTGACTCAGTAGATAAAGTTTTCAAATGGTACTTCAGGTCTAATGAGAGAGCAAGTTTGTATAATTGTTCCCCAAAGACTCTCTCTTGTGGAGGATAGCAAGATATATTTCTGTATTTCTGTGAATCAAGAAATTAAGACACTGATGAGACTAACAGGCTTAGGAGGCAGGAAAATTAAAGATTTGTGCACTAAAAGTAAAATAAATAAAATTTAATTTCTGCTGTGGTGCAGCATTATTGTCTATTATAGCTGCTTTCTCTGCATTTTCAAAATTAAATTCTGGTAAGCAAATTCTTGCTCTTCAGTCAAGACAATGAAATACACTTAGCACAGTTATATGTGTAATTTATACTGTAGGGTAACTGATTAGAAAACTCCTCATGTTGCAGCACCTGGCACATGAAGTTACTTGTGTTTTCACAGGCTTGACTCCGAAGGATTTGGAGCAGGGGGCCTCCCAGTTCTCATGCATCAGAGAATGCTTGTGCTTTAATAGTTAATAGCCGCACATCTGCTATTTAAATTCAAATCTAGATTATTCCACTACTATGAGGATTACAGTTTAATCTTCTAGGGACACAGATTGACTCTTTCCAAAGGTGAAGTGGGCCACTTTGCTTACATTTGTGTGTACAATGCATTACAAATACTTGCTTGTCCTCTGCAAGAGAACTCAGTGATGGAAAAATCTTGATTTTTTTAATAGATTGATGGATGTAAAGAGTAATTGTTCACTAGCATGACATTTTATATGCCATGAATCTCCAGGAATGTGAAAAGTTTGTGGTTCTGAAACTTTTATGCATCTCAGCTGGTGTAAAACTGTAAAATCCAGCAGTCGGTGTCTCTACTGCAGCACTGGAACTGGAACTTCATAATACTCCTTCTTATACCCCAAATGCCCCTTATGGCTGACAACTTTTTCCCATTTGTTTGCCACACAGACAGAAGAGGGGTGGAACGTTTCCTGTATCATGGGGAGTGTAGAGACCACTGTCCTCCAGGTCTCTACCACTGGAACCATACCTGTGTGCCTTGCCCTGGCCACTGTGAGGTGTGCCTGAACTCCAGCCACTGCAAAAGATGTTTCAGAGGCTACTACCTTACTCAAAATGTGTGTCAGAAGCATAGCTGTAGAGAAGGTAAGCCTTCAGTAGGAAATAACTAATACTCTATTCAATTTGCTACAGAAATCTGCTTAAGCATATTGAAAAATATTTTGAAATACACAGTCACACCTGACCCTGAGGTCCTTAAGTTCCAGCTCTGGTCCTCTTCTAGTATCATGTTATTGTAAAGTAAGAGTATTTTCCTCAAATTGAGTGGGTTATGCAAAACAAATGAGAAAACAGCTTTCCATGAGTCCTTCTCCTTTACTGATTTGAATCAAGTTTATTTATAGGAATCTTTCCTGAGTCCTTGCAAATGTTGCCGTATATAGAATTAACCCAAAACTGATGATTTGCAAAACATAGGTGAAGTGGAAGATCCTGACTCTGAAGACTGCATACCGTGTTCAGATGGATGCCAGAACTGCAAACCAGGTAAATATTCCCTTAATCAACCTTACTGTTATTCTTAAGGTAGGGAAAATTTAGTTCCCCTCACTCTTGTCATTAGCTTAAGTGCATGCTGTTGAGCAATTAGTCATTGGTGAAAGTGGCTTCTCACCAAGTAAATTATATTCCACACTATATTTATTTTTGAAATAAATTTCTAAAATGTATATTCACCATAAATAAGAATAATTTAGCTATTAATTTAGCTACTAAAATTTGCAGCAGTTTGAATGCCACACCCAGGCTGAAAGATTTACTGACTTTCTGAAGCTATTAAGCTACTGCCAGACACAGAATTTTACTGTAGACTTTCAAATTTTCTACACCTCAGAACAGACCACCACCTTGTGCTTTTTCTTCAAGGATATAGACAGAAGGACAATCTTTAAATTTCATTCAAGAGCAAGTTATTGCTACATAACCATGCTACTGTTATTAGCAAGTTACTGGTAATAACACTGCCACGGCCCTAAAAAATTGCATGTATATATTTCATGGTTGGTGCAGGCTAATCCATCCATCCATGCGCAGTTCATCTGGCACTCCTGTGAAACAGAAAAGAAAGGAAATACGCTGAGCTGAAAATGCAACCAGCAGTGTTAAATAAAAAGAGGGGTTTGAGATTCAAGTGGAATCTCAGCTTCCACGTCACAAAGCACTTGCCATGTGGCTGTTGCAGCTTCCCTGCAATTTCAGGGGGTTCTCCTCCTACCCGAATATCCAGGGAAAGTGAGATTGTACATAAGAAGTCAGCAAGGGTGGTGTGTGTAACCACGGGTGAAGGCTCATAGCCCCTGGGAGTCTGAAAAAGGGGTGTGGCACTTGTCTCCAGGCAAGCACCGATTCTGCTTTGTCATGTCCCAGGAGTGAAAACCTTGGATGTAAAAATATGCCCTTTGCACTAAAAAATGTATCTTTCACATTCAGGGCTGCCATCCATGGTTGGGACACTTTCTGTATTTGAATTACTAGTTCTGCAAAATTTAGAACAGCACAGTATTGGCATGCCATTGTCTGCAACAAACTCTAAACAACAATTCTCTGTCCAGCTCTTTTTCTAGCTACACTAACTGATTTACCTAACTTACTATAGGGATTTTCATCACATAATTCCTTCTTTCTGCCAGTTGTCCGATCAAACATGTGATACCATAAAAAATACCCTGTGCTGCTGGTGACCAGCCATTCTGTGTGAATTCAGTCAAGCCTAAGGCTTTCCTCTCTGACTACAACTGCCCCGTCGGTATTGTGGAATGAAGAGGTGGTTTTAACATGAGTGCAACTGCACTGTGGTCTCCTTTCGTATGGTGTGTTACCCAAATTTATGGCAGCTGCCTGCTTGGTTGAGGGGAGGAGAAGTTAAGGGAGAGTGTATGTTTCAATACCTATTTTTATTGGTGCTATCAGATGTTATTTCCCCGTGCTAGTATTTTCTGTGATTTTTACAATGATTGTGACTTCAAATTATTTATTTTTCTTCTGAAACTGTGTGGTAGAAATTTGTGTTTTGAATTAGGGAGAAATGTAATATGTATGAATAGCAATGGTTTTTTAAAAATAGTAATTTCTCGTGACTCAGAAGAAGATTTTCTTTGTTATTAACTTAATAAGTGCGTATAAGGAGACTGGAAAGCTGTTCACGGTCAGCTGGGATACAGAAAAAGGGGCAGTATTCATTTGCTTTTTTCCTGGGAGGATCACTGATCTCCTTAATATTAATAATCTGTAACATTGACTACATACTTTCAGCTTCTTGAACTGAAAGTTCTGATTTAAAAGAGGACTTTTAAGAGCTTCAAGGATCAATGGAATGGATGCAGGTAAAACAGTCTGAATTAGTTTTCACTGCTGTGTAAAATCAGAAGTATTAAGATGACAGAGGTTATTTACAGGCATTATAGTAAGGAAAGCCTTTGGTGCTCAAGATGTGTATATTACTGAGAGTCAGGGATGGGTTTACTGTTAGTTCTACTTGGAAAAGAAGAACAGTAGTGGCCTAAAAGCACAGTCCCAAGCAGATTTTTCAAACTATAATGTGTTCTTGGAATAAAGCAGAACCTGTAAGCTTCAACTGAAAATAAGTCAGGTAGCTATGGTACATAACTATATCTATCTATATTTTATGGTAGATATTTGCTTGTACTTTTACTCTTAACATTCAGTGAGTTTTCAGGCATATCAACAACTTCATTCATAGATAAGTACAATAACGACTTTCTCATATCTAATCAGAAAGCTGATGTATTTAGAAACTTTCATTTAAAAAAAACCTAAAAACCAAAAACTTTAATGCCAGTCTCTTACAAGAAGTTTATGCTTTTGCAGCTCTAGAGAAATTACATTGCCAAAAAAGTAACTTAAAATACTAGAATTTCAAGGTAAGAAAATAAGGAATATGCTACATTTCGTTTCACATCTTCATAGTCTTTCTACAGACTCCCTTTTAAAATTGTTGAGGGTCTTGCATTCTCTTTGTCTTATCTTCCCTTTTACACAATTGAATAATTTATTCTAAGAACTGTAGAGAAGGTGTAGGAAAAGTTCAATGCTATGAACATGTCAGGTAAAAGTGCAGTCAGGAAAAAAAGAGAATGTAGTTATCATAGCAATTAGAACAAAAATTTATATAGTTCACATAGTGAAAAGTAGTTATTCATATATTTATATACACACACAGATATATACAATTGCAAATATGCTTTGTGCATATTTATGGGTCCTTGGCCAACTGGGGACCATTCCCTCATAGAAAATCATTCAGCACCTGCTCCTTCTGAAGTGCTTTAAGATCCTTCAATATCAACTCTTAAGAAATAAAAATAATTAACTTCTTCAGTTTAAACTAAGCACAGGGTCACTTACAGAAGTTTTATTTATTTTAAATTCTAAACATTCTTAACCAGGAGTAGCAAAATGCAAATTATTCTTACTGTCTACAAATTACAAAGATTATGATATTTTTTTCTATTTTCTTGTAGACAGTAGTCTCATTTTTAGGAGGGATATATTATCATATTAAAATAACTGAACTGCCTGTTTTCTTACTAGCCTGAAAGAGTTTTGCTCAAAAAATCATTTTCGCAAATCACCAAATAATAGATTAAACCACCTGCAGTCTTGGGCAATGTTGTCCTGCTTTGCACAGACAGGAAAATTAATAAGATTGCTTCCTTCTAGCATGATGCCATGTGCCAGCAGAATAGAGCAAGTCTGTATGGGAAGTCTCTCTTTTTGATCTACATCCAGATTAAAACAGAGGTATCATACTTTTGTAATGGTTTCATACTTTGCATGCCGTATCAGGCATTTCAGAGAAGAAAGTAAAACCCACACAGTGGGTAACACTGCAGGTTATTCTTCACCAGATGTGAGGTTGCTAAAGTAGATAGTATTTGTTTGTAGGACCTTCTGGAATCCTCAAGGATTATATCTCCAAGTTTGGAGTGGATTTTGTGTTAAGGCACCAGTGTGGCAATATATCTTTACTGTATCAACATTGAAGGTCTAAGAGCAAAGATAGAAACTCAGACAGAGACTTAATCAATGACAGGTAAGTCTATATAGTTAAAATACAAATTATGCTTTCTTTTAAAGTCAGGTCATTATTTTCTTTCTGTTTCACTTAATTAATTCAGAGGCCATTCATATTTTTTAAGTATGTAAAGAGTCTTTAATTAACAGGTACCATTCTGCCTGCAGACACTGACAAGTCCTGGGATATGCTGATAGGAACACTGCCTTAGAAAGCACTAATCTCCAGTAAATCGATAGCTCTGTGTACACAGTCCCCAGACAATGGCTGTGCACATTAGTGTTCACCTCCCCACCAGTGCTCTGGGGTGCATTTGGCTCTGCTCAGTGCCACACGTGCCAAATTGGATCCCTGTGCACAGCTTCCCATGGGACCTGAAAGGCAGAATCTCACACAGGCACAAGCCAAGGCTTAAGGGTGACCTCAGTACTGATGTATAACTCTAAATTATTAAAAACTTAAGTATAACCCTATGTCTGCGCAAGCAAACGCAAGCAAAATACTGGACAGACAAATGTCTAAGAAAGTGTGCTGGATACATCTTAAGTCCACACAGCTGAGATTATCTTTATGACACCTCATACCTTTGGTACCTCAGCTCTTAAAACCCAATTTTGGACATGCTGAGTCTACTTTTTAGAGCAGCAATGAATGATTGCTCCCTCTGATGCAGAAAGATGGGAACTGCAGGTCTTCATTACCTTTGATCACCAGGTTTTGATTAAATTTTAATGTCTTTTTTTCTGGAGGGTGCCAGTAAACATCATGAAGTCTACAAAATTAAATACAGTTTCCTCAACAAAAGCAGCTTTTGAAAGACAAAGGTCTGCTGCAAAAAACATTGGAAAGAGGATTTTCTTCATACCATTGCAGCATTTACTTTCCACCTCTCAATGTAAGTTCATTTACTCACATATTTAGTTATCTGCAGGATAGCATTCATATTTTCTCCAGACTTTTGGAACTATAAGGAATTTCAGATGCCTTCTTCAAAGCCAACCTTCTCTTTTTAGAAAGCCTATGGCTATAAGCCAACACTCCAAACAAGAGGAAAAAAAAATAAGGTAAAACTGTAGATTCTGAACCACTTAAAGTAATTATTCAAAGAGAATTTCAGAGTCAATAAAATGCAAGAACATAAAAATCTTTGCTCCTATTTCTTATGTTTAAAACACAACATGTGGACTAAAGTGTTTTCTCAAGCAACTTCAGCTGTCTTTCTAATCATACAGTTTACATATGCCCTTTTGCACTTGTATAATGAACAGACATCAAATTTGGCTACCATTGAAGGTGATAAGTGACAAACTTCTCTGATATGCCATATCTACTGGCTTGCATATATATATTTCACAAGCAGAAATTGCCACACCACTAACTAATACTGCTAAGTGAATAGAAGCACCTGGTTCACCGAGGAGGCAAATCTTTGCAGCACACAGAGCCCCTGTAGATCACTGATAAACTCACAGGAATCAACGGAGGACAGTCTTCCTCTCAGAAGTGATTGTGTAGGTCAGGCATCCTCTCAATTTGCAGCGCCAATCTTCCTGCCAGTGTGCTCTCAAGGAGCCACACTTTCCTGGCCCAGCTCTTAAATACTTGTGGGTTCTCCTCCACTCACCTCACCCAACTTGTGAAAGTAAAGCATCTTACATTATGAATAGTTCTTATGGGCTCCTACAGAATACCTCGTCTCCATGCAGCAAAATACAATATATAGCAACTTTTGGTCCATCCAAGTTTCTACAGTGAGCACCATGACATGGCTTTGCAACCTTTGCACTGGGACTGTTTTCAAAGGCTAACACTGAGAGTAAAGTACTCCTCAGCAGGGTGCAGAGTGAAAAATGTTCAGCAAAGCTATAACACTTTTCTCTTTCAAAGACACCTTACAAAAGAAACTAATATTGAGAAAACCCAAGGAGCCATGTCCCTGAGAATAAAGGCCTGCCAAAGTGGTGTGTGGGCCAAAGTGTGGCATTTAGTCTCTCTGATTTAGCAAAGTAAAGCCTGAGCCACTCTCAAAGGTCTTCCAGAACCCAACTATTTAATTTGGTTGGGGTTACAAGGTCTATGTGAAAAATACAAAGCTATAAAGGCTGAAAGTGAGAATAAGTAATACACAGATGATCAACAAGATCTGTTATACAGAGTGGAATGGAGGAACATGGAGTTTACAGGGCTGTGGGAGTGTGAAGAAAAGTATTTGGAGAAGATTTAAAGAAGTCTGAGGCAGCTGAAACAGCAGCACTGTGCAAAGACGCAGGCTTATAGATACGGATTTATCATTACATGATAAATGAGTGAAAACTGATCTGGTTCCCATAGCAACCTAAGAAAGAGAAAGGAAAACTTCATTTCTTCAAACCGTCCCTGATGATGAATAGCTCTTGACTTTTAAGACAAAATTATGATAAGAACAGTTTTTTATCTCAGAGTAAATCTTCTGCAAGAGGTTAGTCTTGCCGAAGGGGTTTTAGATTTGCAGATAATAAGATTTTCTACAAGCTTCTGCAGTGATAATATGCAATCTGTGCAGAAAAAGAAAACGCCCTGTGAGTTTTGAAACTGCTCTCTGATTTTCAGTCCTGACATATCAGTACAGACAGAACATTAAATTAGAGCATGTACCTACTTCCTAGAGTGTAGGTAAAAGAGAATTTCCTTGCACATTGAAGATACAAGGTGCATGTATTGATAAAACTTTATTTCCTTGAATTTTTTTCTTTTTCTGGGAAAGAAAAAACTACTTCCTGTGTAAAATCCAGGCTTGGAAAAATCACTGGAAAAGCTTAAGACATGAGACCAAACCCTGAGTTCTGGAAGCACAGAATATTCCAGATTTCAGTTTAAAGTTCTCCAGAGAAATAAGAGCACAGAAGAAAACTACTGGATCAGACCAGAAATTCGCCTAGCTCAGAAGCCACCAACCAAACATGCTTCTAAAATTACATATACAAACAAAGCATGCATTTCTACTCCTTGAACAATTTGCAGTTCAGAAGCTTCATGAATTAAAACAGTCAAGAAATGTTAACTGCCCAATCTTTCTGCTGGAATTACTGAAGAGAATAATCATTAAGACAAATATAATCTAAACCATCAGCAGATAATCAGCAGGGAAGTTTGCTGCCTTCTTGGGGCCCAGATCAGGGATATCACAAAAAAAAATGAAGAGGTTAACAGAGCCTTCAAAATACTGCCTAGTAATGCTTTCACAGGGATACCAGTGATATTTCAACAGGCTCAAGGTTAATGAAAAGAGATTTCAGGACACTGGAAGGACCAAGTGCCAGATCCTATGCTTTGGCCACAATAACCCCATGAAGCTGAGAGAGTTGGAATTGTTTAGCCTGGAGAAAAGGATACTCAGGGGGAACTTCTGAACTCTCTAAAACTGCATGAAAGGGGCTTGTAGCCAGGTGCAGGTTGACCCCTCTGTCAGCCAACTAGCAACAGGATGAAGACGTGTTTTTTGTCTGCACATGGGGAGGTTTAGATTGGATACTAGGAAGAGTTTCTTCACAGAAACAGTGGTTAGACCTAATGGAACTCCCAGGGAGGTGATAGAGTCACTGTCCCTGGAAGTGTTTGTGGAAAGACTGGATATGTGCCATGGACTAGTTGACAGGGTGTTTGGTCAAAAGTTGGACTCGCTGATCTCAGGGGTCTTTTCCAAACTAATTGATTCCATGATTCCTCGATTCAGGAGAGAAGGTAGTGTTCTCTTCAATTCTCCCAGAAATGAAAAGCATAGTATCTCATAGAAGTATTATTCCAGACAAAACTTCCAGCACACAGCTGGGTAAACACATCATGGGATGGTGAGCAGCTGTCTCATGGGTTGGGCACAAAGGGCGACAGTGAATGGGGTGACATCAGGCTGGTGACTTGTCACCAGTGGGGCTCCACAGGATTCCATTCTTGGCCCTGTGCTCTCCAGCATCTTCATAAACGACCTGAATGCGGGACTGGAAAGGATACTAAGCAAGTCTGTAGATGATACAAAACTGGGGGGAGCTGTTGAATTCGTAAAAGGGAGGTTCTGCAGAGAGACCTCAACAACTTAGACGACTGGGCAATCACCAACCATGTGAAGTTCAGCAAGGGCAAGTGCTGCACTGATACAGCCTCCCCTTGAGGACTGTG
Source organism: Rhabdornis inornatus (assembly GCA_013397075.1). Lineage (NCBI taxonomy): Eukaryota > Metazoa > Chordata > Aves > Passeriformes > Rhabdornithidae > Rhabdornis > Rhabdornis inornatus. The sequence goes on from VWZS01000167.1 coordinate 196,383, forward strand.
TGCAGTTTGGGCACCACAACATAAAAAAGACATTAGGATACTAGAGAGTATCCAAAGCAGGGCCACAAGGATGGTGAAGGATCTGGAGGGGAGGCTTTATGAGGAGCAGCTGAAGTCACTTGTTTCATTCAGGCTGGAGAAGAGGAGACTGAGGGAAGACCTGGCTACAGCTACAGTCTACAGCTTCTTCATGAGGAAAGAGGAGGGTCAGACATCAACCTCCTCTCTGTGGTGATGAGTAGCCAGTGGCAGTCCAAGGGAATGGCCTGAAATTTTGTCAGGGAAGGTTTAGGTTTGATATTAGGAAAAGATCCTTCACCCAGAAGGTGGCCAGGCTGGACTGGAACAGGGTCCTCAGGGAAGTGGTCACAGCACCAAGCCTGACAGAGTTCAAGAGTGCTTGCACAGCACTATTGGGTACATGGTGTGACTCTCGGGGATGGTGCTGTGCAGGACCAGGAGTTGGGCTCAATGATCCTTGTGGGGTCCCTTCCAACTCAGAATATTCTGTGATTCTGTGATTCTGTGATTCTCTTTATAAATAAATTCACCCAGGTTGTTTTGTTTCCTTCCATTCTACTGCTTCTGGGATATTTGTTTAAGGTGAAAGAAATAGTGACTAGAAGATAATAAATAGAAGGTTATCAGAAAATATTAATCATTTTTGGAGTCCATAATTTTAAGATTTTTAAAAGTTGCGTAACACTTTTCCTGTTAATTCAACAAATTTTTTAATACAAAAATTAGTTTTCTGGTGGGAAAGTTTACTTTAAAGACTTGCACCACCACCACCACCTCTTCCACCATTACCTCCTCTCCAAATATAGAACCGGTCTTGCCTAGCTCAGGATTTTGAAATTTAAACTGATTACTTAGATGTCTGAAAAGCATGCTTTTAGAGGTGTCAAAAGTTTTTAGCTTATCTTTGCAATAAATAAAAAAATAGGATGAAATTACTGTTTGAGGTAAGTTCAGTCTCATTTTAACAGTTCATTTGACCCAACCTGAGCCCCTGTAAAAGTCCTGCTTTTCAGATCACCACTTCCTAAGGACTTAGCTCCTTCCAGGTATGTGGATTATGTTGAGGACTAAAAAGCCACAGGTTACTATGAAAAATACAGTCCAGGATCTGATTGCGGAAGATTTCATCTCAAAATAAATGTGAACAGAGATTCAGACACAGCGATGTTCTTTCTACAGCTGTAATTATTTCAGTGTAAGAAATATTAACATAAAATTGGTTTAGCAAAGTTCTTTCTGGCATTCTGGTTTTTACTCTGAAAATTCTTTACATAATTTCATATGTTTAATTTCAGATGATCCAAGAATCTGCATAACATGCATTCAACACTATTATATGTAAGTATAGTTGTATACATATAGCTCTTCATGACTACACATTTTTCTGAAGCAAAAATATGTGCTTTACTACATAGATCTGTGCTGTGTATGTTGTCTCATCCCTTAAATTGCTTGTCTGAAAAATAGCAAATAGGAAAAAGACTTCGGAAATGTTGGAAAACTAGCCAATTATTCAGTATTGAGACCTATTAAAACTTATCGACTGGTGAGACCTTTGCATATCAGAAGAGAGGAATATGGAACAAAAAGTGTCAAAAAGTTAAACAGTCATATGGATGTGGAACAAATTTGATTTTAGTATGTTGTGTCTAGTTCTGGTATGTGAAGTTCATGAAGATTTATAAATGTATGGAGTTTATGCAAAGGAATAGAAAATTAAATAAAAGCTTAAATTAAATTGAGAGAAAAGAACATTACTACTTTTCAAAGAGAGCAATTATAGATCTCTGTAAAAACTGGAAAAGAAAATATTGATTATGTTGACTCTATAAACAAAGGCACTGGATTATATGTTTTTACAAGGAATCAGCTCTTTACAATCATGATACAATAATTTTAATGAAGCATATATTCAGGTTTCTGCCTATCTTTAAAAAAGAAAATTAAATTAATCATACTTAAGAATCCTGAGATTAGGAAACATGATTTTGCTAGTTGAATAAACAACATAACCCCAAATACACTTTGAATCCTCACTATAGGAATAATTTCTGTTCATTATGCTAATCATGCTTCATCATTACCATTCCTAGAAACACAAAGAAAACAAACTCAATGACCTTCAAAAGAAACTTACTAATGATGTTCCACTTCATCTTACAGGTACAAGCAGCATTGCTATAAATACTGTCCAGAAAATACCTACAGAGATGAAAGTTCTTGGCAGTGTAGAGACTGTCCTAGCAACTGTGATAACTGTGACAAGGATGGGTGTGACTCATGTAAGGAAGGCTTTTATCTCTCAGGTAAGCAAAGTACAAAGAACAGCAAAATACACAAAAAAATTTGGACTTTTTCTTTAGAAAAAGACTCTGGATCCAAACTTTCAAATTCATAAATCTGTTCTATGGCAGACAGTGGAGGCTGAAGGGACTTAGATCTTTGCAGAATCAGGCATTTGCATTACTGTAAGGTGATTATGTTACCCAGTAGTGTAATTTGGTTCAAAGGGTGTATATACTTAAATTTCACCTCTTCCAGGCACATTTTAAAAATTGTATTTGATTCAGACTTTGTGAAAGAAGGGTTTTTAACTATAGAAAGACATTTAAATGCTTCCTTACTATTTGCAAGTCCAGTTTTACTTTGACTTTTAAACACTGTGAAAAAAGCTCAGTTAAAACCACTAAATTCCACACCAGATTCACACAATGCTAGGAATCCCCTAGCTTTTTAAAGAAGCCATAAATCAGGCAGGTCTGGTTCAGACACAGTGCCAAAAATGAATCACAGGAATTCCTGAGGTTATAGTATTCTCTTGCCCTGGCTGTTGAAAGTGCCCTGTAGTGGCATAATGGAAAACGCTGTGGTCACAACCAAGGTGAGCTGTGGGTCTATGAGTTTTTTAACTGAGATTAGACAAAACTCCAAAAGCCATAAGTGCTACAGTTTCCAGAGGTTTTAATGAGGTTTGCGAAACCTTAATCTGAATCAGATTTAAACCTGAGTTTAACTTTATATTCAGAGATCCTATAAATTTGCATATGTCTAAAATTTGCATAAATATAAATATCTTGGAGGCCTCTAGTCTTTAATTATTTATTGAGACAGTATAATGGTTAGGACTCAATCACAAAACTTTTAGTCAGGCATGAACTTCCATTAGATTTGTATGTACTAATATTTAGTATATTGATTAAAGCCTTGTTAGAGGTAAAATTAAATGCAGATTGGTTTAAAGTTTGTGAAATTTCTCATATGCAACTGAATTGAATTTAGAGTTCATGCTAAAAAATTATGGTTTTTATAGCTGCAAGATGTTTCATGTGGCACTGGGTTTTTTCTTAAACCATTTCTGCTGGAGACAGAGGGATACACAGGGGCCACTATGCTTCCAGTCTCTGTTTCCGTTGCAGATGGTGCCTGTGTGAATGAGTGTGGAGATGGCTTCTTCGCTGATCACATCTCCAGAGAATGTGAGCCTTGCCACAGGAGCTGTGCAACCTGTGCTGGGCACAGTTACAAGAGCTGTACTGCGTGCAAAAACGGTTTCCAACTATCTCACGGGCAGTGCCTGAAACCAAGAAATTCTCTGCCAGCTGGGAACTTCTGGAGTCGTAAGTTGAAACAGATCTTGTAATCTTTTCTGTTTCTCTGAAGACTACTACAAAATTTAGAAAGAGTATAGCAAGATCTTCCAGATTGCTTGAAAATGCACTTTTGTAATTTTTAAAGTATATTGACCAAACCCACTGGTTCCACAAATTGAAGTTCATTTTCTTGAAAATAGTATAACATTTTGATACAATGTAGGTATTTCTTAGCTATTTTATCTGAATAAAGATTAAAAATATAATTGACAAAAGAAGATAAAAATATGAAAAAGATAAAAAATATGTAATACATTAATGTACTTGGAGGTCCTTATCTAAACTACTGGGTGTAGATTAGGTTTTAGACCAACTTTGTGGCTATTTGTTTCCCCCAGAGAAGTCAATATAAGTTGGAGGAAGTAGAAAATAATATAGTGTGTGACTACATGTGTGTGTGATGTGAAAAAATCTATCCTCTCTCTTCTTTCCTTTCTCTGTATACGTATGCACTTTCATACCAAATATGGGCTGTAGGGATACATTCAGACATTCTGGCCCTACGCTGGCCATTTCCACAAGCTTCACAAAATAATTACTTTTTTCTTGGTGGTCTCATCCATAGCATAAGGGAAAAAATTCTCTATTCCAAAAAAGCTCCCAAAAATCCAAAAGCTATTTGGAATGAAAATGCCTCTATTTAGAGATGTTCAGAGGGATGCTGTAATAAATTAAAATATCATTTTCCTTCCTATCCACCATCAAATGCAACTTAGTACTGTCACAAACTTCTTATCAAACAAGTTTTAAATAAAGAGGGCATATATAGACTATTTGTCATTCCCATTATGTCAATATATAAAGAACATTTGAATGTTTATGTTACAAAATGAAACTGTGCCAATGGAAAAAAAGGAAATTTTCAAATTTTATAATGGAAGAGTAGCAGAATCTATGGTAAAGTTTAGAATCACTAGGAGTCTTTAAGAATACATGAAAAGTATCTGACAGGGATGTTTGCTGAATGGAGCAAAAGACCAGATTACTAGCTGTATTTTTGAATCAAGTAAACATATTCTTCTGATTCCTATGTCTTCACTTGAAACAAATACATCCAAGAATGACAATCCTTAGATCAATATGAACTTTAATTAGAAACTAAAATACAGTAATTAATACTTTCAGAAAAAATATTGACCATTTCAATTGCCTGTCTGTTGGAGAAATAATGTATCAAAAGGAATAATCTTTCATCACTTCAAAAAAATATCAGAGAGACACAAAAATAAGAATATTAATAGAAAGTTGAAGTCCTTCGTGCATTTCCTTGTGTTTAATCCGCAGAAGCAAGTTTGGGTTTTTTTCAATTTAAGACTATATCTACATCAGCGCCATGAAAACAACACGTCTGTAGTCTGGTCTACGTATTGATTATCTCTTTCTCACACTGTTAAACACAGTGACTTCTCGTGAACTTTTTTCTTTTGAGCAGACAACTGATGCAATTCTGCATAAATGAGTATTTCTGTCCTGTGAAACTTCTTTCTCCCCATCTTTCATATAATTTGTCTTTCCTTCCAGTAGTAAAAATACATCTGACTTAGGGACATTTCAAACTGAAAGATACATCTCACTCAGAGCTGTACTGGCCTGAACATTAATGACAGCTCCAAAGACGTGGGATTCCTGCTGCAGGTGGTGATGGGACCCCAGGGGACACAGCTGGTGGCTGCACAGCTCCTCTTAGACAGACCTGCTGGGATTCCTCCAGTGTGGCAGCTGCTGTACCATGTAAATGCTGGAAAAGTGATGTGAAGCTGGTGATGTCCTGAGCCTTTTTCCTCCAGGCCTCCAAACAGAAGTCAAAATTCAAGTCAAAATGTAATGAGGTTGCCACTGTGTTTATTGAAGTTACATCCTTTAGTAACTACATTTATTGACATTTTCCTGAAGTTTGTTATTCAGGTACTGTAGGCTCATACAGTTAACATAAAAATAATTTTCATTGTTTAAAAAACAACATAACCTGAACAGCTGATTTTTGCTTAGAATATCACTCACTCATTTCTTTTGATTATTTAATTCAAGGAGCAGATGTCAGCTGACTCCAGATTTCCAAGTCTAGTGTCTATACTGAAAATTCTTGTTGCATGCTAAAGGTCCTTAACAAAAAGTATAGGATTCAGGAAGGCAGGATGAAAACACATTTAGCTCCAGCAGTGTATCACACTGCTAAGGTTGTTCCTGGTTAGTTCACTGCAGTGCATTTCGCACTCTGATAACATTATAATATACATGGATCATTTTAAAAGAGAAAAAAGAAATCAAACCAAACAACCAAAAACTTTCTGTTTTTCACAATCTGTCACAACTATTTTCTTCATTATCTAAAGCTTTCTGAAAACCGATAAAATTTAGGGGATGCAGCCACTATCATTGTCTACACAATTCTGTAGGATTAGTACAAGAATGGATAAAACGAAAACCTATCTCTGCTCCTTGAAATTTACTATCAGTGGGTATTCTGGCTCTCATACCTGTACAGAAAACATCCCAGGGTCAAGAACAATTGGTCCCTCTCCAGCTTATTTTAATCATATATGTAGGTCCTCCTTCTCTTCCATATATCCAAAGATATACTTAATATATACAGATACACAGAGAAAATAATTTTTCTTTCCTACTTGAGGGAAAAATCAAAGCATCTTTCCAAGTCTTTCACCAGCTACTCTGGACAAATGTGTCTGGGAATCTTTTATCCCACTTTACCTTTTTTTTGTTATTGTTGTTTTTTCAGTTTTTTTAATGTACTTTTTGATTTTATCCAGAGTTATTTTTTCTTACCAAAATACAAGGACCTTCCACCTCATCTGTTTTCAAACTCATTTTCTAGGGTTAGCCTGTCATGATCATGACAGTCATGATAAAAGTAGCTTGTCCAGGCTGTAGGGGATATTAGAATAGTTTCATGATTTTTCACCAGGCCTACATGGGCAAGGTTGTGGCTGAGGTTTGGTTTTCGACTCACATATTGTCTGGCTGTTCATCAATATAAGCTTCTTACACTCCTTCCTCAGCATCCTCAACGTATTTACCTTAGTGCAGCACCATGGTATAGCTGCCTCTGATCCTCAGTGGCCTGAATTAAAGAATCTAATTGAAAAATACCGGCCAGATTATTTTGGGGGATTGAGCTGGATCTGGGGAGCTGGGTATTAAATAAACGACCTTGCCACGGGAGTGAGAGTAGGAGAGCACCAAATGCATCCTCAGTACACAGCGTGCTCAACACAGCTGCAGAAAGACAACACAACTAGGAGATAGACAAAATTTCCACAACTAATAGTTTATGTCAGCTTTTACTGTGTTACTCTTCCATCTACTCTTTTTCTTTAGAAATGTACTAATTCAGAGTTGAGGTATTAGACCTTTGATTGTATTGCAAATAATGAAACCATTTCTCTTTGGCTCTTCCAGCCACATGAATTCAGAGGGTTCCACTGTGGGTTTTGTGAGTATGTTGACATACCATGTGGAACAATGTGACTTTTAGGAAACATTCTTGTCTTGCTGGTTCCAAGGCTAACATAATTTAAAGGACAGTACATCAGAACCTTCCATAGAGAAAACAACTCAGGGTCTTACTTCCTTTGCAAGTTGAAAAACTAGTCCATTTAGGTTAGAATTAAAATCATTGTGAATGTGGAATACACTTTTATTTTCTATCATATTCAAGGTTTCACTTCCATTTTTTATGCGAGGATAAAGTAAAGACCTGTCCCACAAATTTTTATGAGCAAACACTCCAGCATCCAAAACATTCTATTAAAAAAAACTATTCAATTTTTTATTTCCTTTGCTGGTATATTCTGCTAAGCAAACTGTTCAACTGATATCAGGAATCCCTAAAAGGTCATATTTTGGTCTGAAATAATGCAATGTAATCATGTCTGTTACTCAGGCTTTTAAAAAGACAGGGCAAGCCAAGAAAAGGAGAAAGGAAAAAAAACCTCAAGAACTGAATTCTAGGTTTCTAGCATGAAATATCTGTATTTTATCTCATGTACCAGATCACGAATTTGGAAGCCAGGGAACACACTAGTATAAGCTTAATTCACCAAATGAGTACATGGCCCCTTTTAACTGGATCAGATATTTTGCAAATTACAACAAGGTTTTTGTTTTGCCATATTACTAAGAGGCTGCACCCTTAAAAACAGTCATTCCTTTGTTTAATATGCCACATAGTAATGAAAACTAAAATGGGAAAAAATAGGTATGGAATGAGATCTATTTCAATGATGGAATATGTGTTTCTTTACATAGAGATAAATAGCAGTTTACTGTTACATACCATCCCCAATAATAAGAGCAACCTCCCCCAAGCAGCACTAACCAACTGCATGTTCCTTTTCCTAAATACAGAGCAAAATAAAACCAGAAAAATGTACTGGTCGTGAGAAAACAGCAATTCAGGCTTTAAAAGGATCTTAATGCAGCTCTGCATATAAAAGTTTCATAATATGGGAAGGGGAAAAAAAGGAATGGGCTGTGCAGAAGACAGGAGAGAAATCAGCAGTAGGAGGGAACGGGTCACAGTCTTTTAAACATAAATATGTTATGGCACTTATAGTGCAGAATTACAGCATCATGGGAAGAGGTAGAAGACCATTTTAATTATCATCCTTACATGAAAATTTCAGATTTCTAGAAGCAAGCATAAACGATCCATTATCAAATATGATCTTATGCATGACAATTTCATATTCTGGTTATTGCTTGTAAAATAATATAGTTGTTACAAGATAACTAAATTGATAACTAATGGTTATTGGGGTGTGTCATTCACTTCCCAGCACTCCTACAGTTTCCTTAAATTTACAGTTCACGTAAGCCTTCATGATGGGAGAGGTCTAAAATTTTATTATATGCAATTATAATTTTCAATATGTCTTATTATATTTATATAATTGCTATTACCTCATGGAGACATGTAATCTGTTCTGGGGGTTTTTTTTCATGATTGTATTAGTTTTGCAAGAACAGTGCCACGCACAGAATAAAAGCTAACAAGCTAAGCCCCACTTCAACTGGATCACATACAAATGACATATTACTACACAGTGTAAAAGCTAGACAGGTCACCTGTCGCTGTAAGGTTAGGGAGCAGCAAAGAAACACAGCAACAAGGACTCCTTCCTGAAAGCAGAAGAAGCAATTTATTGCAGAAGTAGACACATTTTTATAGACTGGCTCGCAGAACCCAGGATAGAATAAGCTCATTGGTCCAAGGAAGGCAACACCTCTTGTAAACATGCTTTTACCAAAATATCACGTTCCTCACACACTCATGCTGTCACACCAGGTGCTAAACTTTGTTATTAATTCTTTCCCCTCTGTTTTCCTTTGAATGGCTTGGGAAAATCAGACTGCTGTTTTTCCCTGACTCTCACCAGCATCCACAGTCACCTCCTCAAAGGAATGCCATCCCAGTAAGAAACACCACTTCATTCCCTTCTGCATCCCTCACTACAGTAATCCAATAACAAAATATATTGTAAATATACAATCCTTTCAGAAATTAACTTCTAGGAGCTAAGAATATTACAAATGTACACAGAGACCTTGATAGCAACTAAAACCACAAAGTTTTAAATGCCTCTTTACTCATAGAAAAGTAAGAATATATGAGATTTAAACTGAAGGAAATAAACCATCTTTTGCTGGTTTGAACACTTCCTGATTGTACTACCTGGCCCAAAGATCCATTCTCCAAAAGGATCAGGTATAGAGAGTAAGGTGGACAGCACAAAGGAGATGAGGAACTAGAAAGAACTCCTATAACACCGTTGTGGTTCTGAATGAAATTAAGGAGGGACTACTAGGTAATTCAAATGCTTTTGTACTACAAGGCATGCTTCTTTATATATGGCCATATCTCAGCTCATACGTCCTTGGGTTTTGCAGAGGGTTTCAGCTTTTTATTTTTTAAACTTCACATTTTCTAGAACATGTGGTGAGCATGTGAAGAGGACCATTTCAGTATGAACCCATGATTTTCACCCTGAATATTTTTGAGAACTCATTTAATTTTTCTCTAAAAGCAGATTGAAAAAATATTGGGAGTTAAAAGGAAGGTGACTGAAGCAAAAATAAAGGAAATGTGAGAACATTGTGTTAATTGGAAATAAAATTTCACTCATTTTTTCCTTAATTAATTTTGGGGTCACAGTTAACATCTTACAGTGATATGTTTCAAGAAAATCTGCCATTATCTCACTCATGATGCACAACATTTTCCTCTTTTCTGAGAAAAGAGAATAGGAAAAAAATATTTTCCAGTCTTTCGGCACCCTTCCAGTTCTATTATCCCTTGAATAGACTGAATGGACAAGACCACTGTCGCATCTTCAAAGCTGCAGTAAAGTTTAGCTCAAGAAATAATGAGATTCAGTTTTTCAGATTCTATAAAAGAGTAAGAGAGACTTAGCTGGGCCAAAGATTACTCCTTCTGACAAAGACACAAGAATAAATATGGTCTTGACTCAGATTCAGACCCAAGTTTAAATAGAGGGCTTTTGCTTTTGAAAATATAAAATGTATATTGAGGGTTTTTTTAAGAATGTAAGTTTAAGGATAAAAAAAACTCAGTAGGTCTCCAAAGATCATTCATTTTGTTGCACACTCAAGTCCTTTAACGGAAAGGAAAATATAGCCCAACAGCTTAAACCCAGTAATTTTCAAGATTTCCATTTGCAATCAGTACAAAGACCAAGGAAGTACATGTTACATGACCATTTCTTCAGCTTTATAAGGTTATTCTCTGGAAGTATCTTACATTTAAAGTTAAGGAAAGTTAAATTTAAGAAGTTCATATTATTCTAAATGTGTGATGTATTTCAGATTTTTAGTAAATGAAAGTCACAGTCACAAGAAAGACTCATTTTACCTATCCAGATTTTTTTTTTAAATAATTTTTACAAATTTCTTCTGTCAATATTTAAATTGGGAAATTCGAATACTTATATTTGACTGGAAGCTAAATGTTGTTTCTGTTGTTAGCAAAAGCCTAATTGCTTGTGTGCATTCCCCTCTGGTGGCAGCTACTAACTATCACAAAAAACAGGACATCCTGCAAAAGGGAAACAGAAGTACAAACTAGTTCACAAAAAAAAATCTTTATTTCACATTGTAAGGCTTCAAACATTTAGAAAGAATGAGCTCCTTTAAATATTCTTCAGCAATAGTTAACAACTTCTCTGCTTAACTTCACCTTATCTTCACACAAAAACAGCAAAAGAGATCTGCAAAAATAAAGTTAGGATAATAGAAAACCTTACAACAGCCAACTTTTCTGGAGTATTTCTTATATTCTTATAGTCAACTTTAAGGACACTTCTTAATGTTTTGTAAAATACTGAAGAGTAATGAAAAATATGAAGCTAAGGAGTAGTGTCTCTAAAAAAACCCTTTGACAGTGAATCTCAAAAAAGTAATCCTCTATTTGAGGATTATATTTGCATAAGAGAAGTGAAAATGCTTATGTGCTACATACCTTAAAAAAGACTCAAACTTTTCTCTGCACTCAGGGGCAGAGAGAATTATAGACAAATTATAGACAGTAGAGTCCTTTTAGCAGGCCATACCATAACCTGAAATATATAGGAAAAAGGGTATTCAGCTGGGGAAAAAGAGCCATAGATGTTATGTCAGCAAGAGTCAGTGTAAGTGTGGGAAGATTTACTGGACCCTTAGTGTTTGATTTGTCTGTCAGCATCTCAGGAAAGCTGAGACACTTGTGCCCGACTGCTCTATCAGTGTCCCATTGGGGAGACCCTTCACTGAGCCATCCTGCTGGATCGGGGGGTGGTTCCACTGACTCAGTCAGGGAATCTAGCAGTGTGAGGGAGACCTGGAGTGTGTAACCCACTGCCAGTGACTGCTAGTGCCCATGAAGGACTCACGCTGACAGCTCATGGAGTAACACTCTTTATTAATGTCAGATCTTGACAGCTTAAGGTTCAAAGGCTGTCGGTGATAGCGTCTGATTGAAAAAATGTATTCAAATTAATACAGACAAGCTCTAATCCCCAATAAAATGTTCGGCCTGCAGAGAACACGATTCTTACCCAACAGGCCTCCCTGTGGCAGAGAAGACAGGTTCAGCTCATTGACTGATCCCAGCAATTTTGATGGACTCTTCCCTACCTTTTCCCCCGTTGTCAACTTATTTTTGTACTATTTCTCTGTGTTTAGGTGCAGCTTGAGTGACTCTAGTTATGCATCCCTTTGTTACTGATTGGTGTAAAATTCTCTCACTTCATGTTTAAAGATACAGCTATATCTGGAGAAATTTTATGTGCCAGTTGCCAAGAAAAGGAACAACACCACAGGCTTTCATTATCCTGTAGAAGTAGCATTCACAAGTAGTCCTGGTAAGGAGTTACTAACCATGTCCTTGCTGAATGACCTACTGTTAAACACCTAGGCTGTGGTCTGCTGTGCTCTCCATGGATTGTTACATTGCGACTTTTTTACTTCAGTGAGTTTTTGAATCTTTGAGACTTTTTTACTTCAGTGAGTTTGTGACACTAATGGTAGTGTCACATGTGGTTATTATATATTGTTATGGACCGTCCCCAGTCGTGTTAATTGTGGACCTAACTTCTCTCATTCATTTTCTCTTTTTCATGTCTTTATTATTATCCTCTTTTCTTCCCCTGTGGTATGGTATGCATATACACACTTCAACTGCTTAGTATAATGGCCATCATTTCTCCTTGCAGAAAAAGGCTTTATATAAGTTTCCTGCTCTCTTCCCTTGTCTTTATACTTGAAGTATTTGCTTCCATGGGTTTCATTCAAAATTTCAGTATTCTAAACTATCTTGCCATAACAGTCAGAACAAAAGAATTTAGCGATATGCTACATTTCGCTAATCATTACTGTCATCAATCAACCTACAGAAATCATACATATTTAACTGGCAGGATGAGCCAGGTGTGCTAAATGAGGTGCACAGCTCAACCTGCAGGTATCTTTTGGTTTGTCTTTATTTTCTATTTTCAGCAAAATCACAAGGCTTCTGTGTATTGTCCATTGATCCATAATTATTTTTTCATTAGACATATATTTAGCCATTGTTGAAATTTTCTTGTATTAAAATACAGAGCTGCATGCTTGGTACGTGGCCACGTTGCATAGCAGACTTTTTTCTGTTAGGTATGATGCTCCAATGTCCTTGTCATTTTATAACTGATAGTTCTGCAAAGAGAAATGAAAATTTGCTTTTCCACAGTCATAAGTACTCCATTTGACACTCATTAGGCTCCCTTTTGGAGGGAAACAGCAGGCAGTAGTACCTTTGGGGAGAACTATTTCATAGGTGTTATTCTCAAGCCTTGATAAGTTAGAGAGATAGGCAATCAGCAACTGCATGAATTTTGATTTGGGCAAGTCTTGGATCAGCTTTTTGTACAGACTAAGGAACAAGAGGCTGAAGAGAAGTGCTGTGGAAAGAGACCTGGGTGCTCTGGTCGATGGCAAATTGAATGTGAGTGAACAGTGTGCCCTGACAGCCAGGAGGGCCAATTGTGTGCTGGGATGCTTTAAGCATAGCACTGACAACTGGTCAAAGAGCGGATTGTCCTGCTTTTCTCTGCACTGATGCAGCCTTAGTTTGAGGACTGTGTGCAGATTTGGGCACCAAAATATGAAAAAGACAAAAAGGTATTAGAGAACATCCAAACGTGGGCCATGAAGATGATGAAGGGTCTGGAAGGGAAGATTTACTTCCTTTACAGGAAGAGACTGAGGTCATCTAGGTTTGCTCAGCTTAAAGTAGAGGAGACTTCATTGTGGTTTTCAACATTCTCACATGGAGAAGTGGAACAGCAGGTATGGATCTCTTCACTCTTGTGATCACTGACAAGACTCAAGAAAAAGGCATGAAGCTAGTCAGGGGAGGTTTACACTGGACACCAGGAAAGATTCTTCACCCAGAGGGTGACTGAGTACTGGAACATGCTCTTCAGGAAAACAGACACAATACCAAGCTTTGAATAGAAATTCAAGAAACATTTGGACAACACTCTCAGCTTATGGGGCATTCTGCATAGGGCCAGGAGTTGGACTTTGATGACACTTGGTCCCTTCCAAAGCAACATATTCCATGATTATATGACTTCCGTCTCCTTCTGACTCAGAATCTTTAGGTTACAAGGTAATGGTGCTCTACAACAATTTTGTTCAAAATGTCTATGACATACCTCACTAAACCAAGTCCCCAAATGTACATACTTTCTAGATCTTTCTGCTTGCAATCTATTAGTGTAACATATCTGTATTTGGGTTTGGAGCACTACACTGAAATTAAGATTATTGGGATAATTATAAAATCAATAACATTATTATTGTTCTCATTTGTGATGAGTAGTCCAGAACAATGCCTTAGTGAACGTAAGGAAAACATTAATATTTTCCTTTAATACAATTCATAACTTACAATTTAGGAGAGAGGAGTCAAGCACAATCATTAAGTTCTTCAACTTTGTGAATTCCAAAAATCCACAGAGGTGCATTTTCAAAATGCTTTAGGAAAAGCCATACAAACTGTCCCTTCTAAAGGGAGGAGAAATTAAGAAAACAAGATGGTAAAAAAGGAACTTTTTTCCCTTTCATCCCAGATGGAAGTAGAAAATTGCTGTCCTGTAACTCTTCATGTATGACCTGTGAGAAATCTGCTGATGTGTGTACTTCATGTCCAGAAGGTAACATTTCAGCTTCCTTGGATAAGTTTGCAAGTGATTGTAATATTTTGTACCCTACATGCTTCCAAAGAATGTTTTTGTCAGTGCTCACTACAAAGTCTCTCAACAGCCCAAAAGGCAATCAGACAATCAACAGCTGAATTCAGTCAACAGGGCATGCCCTTGGCAATATGGGTTAAAATATTGTCATGTTGATGGTGTTCCTTTTCTTTCCTTTCAATTAAAATTTGTAGATCTGGTGCAGGAATTACTGAATAGGGATTTCTTCAGTGATTAGATACATACGAGATTCTCCTGATGATTCCTTCAAACTGTCAGTGTCTGAGCAAAACATTTTGGGAAATGTCTTAAAGAAAGCATGTTTTATTTATGCTTTTAAGAACCAAAGTTGAATTTTGAGAAGTTGAAAGCTTTTTCTGTAGCCATCCGAGGCAGAAGTCTTTAAAATATATGCCTAATTGATGCCTTTATCCCCCTGGGTTGCTTTTCTGCCAGGAAAATTTCTTATCCATGATACCTGTGTTTCTCTGTGCCCACCAAAATATTTTGGCAACGTTGCAAGTGGAAAGTGCGAGATGTGCGGGGATGGCTGTGAAGTGTGCTCTGACCAGTGGCACTGTCAGAAGTGTCAGGCTGAACAGAAGCAGCTGCTCTTCCTCCACAAAGGCAGATGTTTACAGGAGTGCCCTGAGTAAGTACTCCCTCTTATATCATCCCTGATTTTTCCTCTGTGCTCTGTCTCTTTAAAGTTCAGATCCATGATACTTTCAGGGAAGACCTTAATGTAACACAAGCTACCAGAAACTAAGGTAAATGTAGTTTTCATATTGCCTAAATAAACAGTATTCTCTTTGGGTTAAAGAAAAAGCAAAAAACTCAAAAGTGAAGGTAAGACAGTAAATCCTATGAAAGATGGAACAGCTCTCAATGACTTTAATAGAAACATGGTACTTCATGGTAAATGATAATAAAGGTTCTAGACATTCTCCAGTTTGCTCCTTCCTCCAAGTAATACAGAGCAGAGATAGAAACTCAGATAGTGGATGTATTCAAGTCCTGATATGTGAATACAGCACTTAATGATGTGTGTTTCTCTCTTTGGCTCATGTTTATTTTTATATATTTTTATATGTGGAATTTAAAAATATTCCCATTTGACTTCAATGGATATTAGATCAGGCACATGAGTAGATCAGGTTCTCTCTTTTCTATGTTTTTTTCATCAGTGTTCATCTTACGTATAAATACACATAAAACCAGTGCTATGCAGAAAAAAAAGCCTTGCTTGGTTAACATTTTTTCTTCAGAAAAATGTGAAGCTCCTGCTTTTCTTGCAATCTCTCTGCCATTGCCTTCCTGGTAATTTTGTCAAATAAGTCAATGAGGGCCAGTGGAAGAGGTTTTCTTCATGAAATGTCACGGTGAGTGCAAGGTAATTGCAATAAAGCCTACTCTAGTCCAGAAACAACTTTTAATATTAGAAACTGAGGCATACAACCATTAATTGTGTTTTGACCTTAATACGCCTCTGATCAGTACTAATTTCTCTGTTATCCTGCTCAGAGTCAGAATAACAAAACTTCTAATGTAGCACTGGTCATTTCCAATGTTATTATCCCCCTTTTTTTCCCAAATTCAAGACTGTAAGTAATGGCTTCCCATCACTGAGCAAAATCCACAGGGCTTAAACTCCAGTTTCAGACTCTGAGTAATGTTCTTGAGACACAACTACTCTTCACTGGAGCAAAAAATGAGACTCTTTATTAAGGGGGTTGACTTGGGTTTTAGGGGATAAAAATAGATTAAAAGGTTTGACTTACTGCACGATTAATTTTTGACAGAGGAATTTTGAAAGACTGGACTAACCAAGTATTCAACATTGGAGCAAGAGAAGATGACAGGACTGTGAGAAGTAGTTGCAGGACCTTGACAAATGTTGGAAGATAAAAAAAGATGAGAATAGGTGGCAGGCATGGCTCTTCCTACCTTTTCTCCAACCTTGCTCCTAATGCATCTCCCCAGATTTTCTTTGGAAAGATCATGTCCAAGAAGGGAAGAAGAAGCATCCCCCTATAAGGAGTAACAAATTTGTTATTGTAAAGTACATATTCTGGGAGTACTTTCCATCTCAACTTCTTCTTTAGTTTTCATCAATGGCTCTGTGGATTAGCAATCATCTCAAAATGTTGACTTACCCATCCTTTAACCTTGTAACAATTTGGATTTGAGAGTGTAGACAGATTAAATCCAGCATCTCTTCTACGCATCTTCACCTGAAGCAGATTTTTTCTATATTTATATCTAGTACTCCCAGATGTGGCTGTCCACATTTGCTCACACACCACAGATACCAGCAAAATGTACTCCCTCTTTGCCATCTCTAGCCTGCTCTCACTAACACAAGGTATTACATAAACATCCTGCTTTTCTTGGTTTCTTTTCAATCCCTGCCCTCATTCTTCCTAGCCTTCACATTTCCAAAGTTGTCTCTTCACTTTCTCCTCTCCAGAGCCACTGAGGTTACTTCTTTCTTTCCTTGATATCAGTATTGCAGGTCAGCTGCACAAGACCAGAGATTGCATGTTTTCCCAAGTATTATATATCTTTCTATCTTATGTAAGGGGGAAATAAAGACATAAAAGTTCAACATAACATAGACAGCAGGTACAAGAAGAAAGGAAAGCCCTTCACACAGCACTAACCATGTACATTTTCTGCTTTCAGACACATCGAATGTGAAGTGGAAGATGGGCAAAAAATTGTGTGAGAAACATGTTTGACTTAGTGAAGTGTGTGTGCTGGGAGAGTCTAATTTAGAGTTGTAATTCTCATAGCCTAGAGTGACCAGCAGTTTGCTTTGTGTTTTTTTTCATTCCATAGGGGATATTTTAATGATTCTGAGACTTGCAAGGAATGCAGTGGATCCTGTAAGACATGCATGGGAAATGCAACGCAATGCCTGTCCTGTAGAAGTCCTTTGCTTCTGGAGCACTCGAAATGTAAATCTACTTGTTCAGAGAAGCATTTTGCTTTTGAAGGAATCTGCAAAGATTGCCCTAAAATGTGTCAGGAATGTATTCACGATGAAATATGCACAGGTATTACAAAGAACTGCTGTTATGTAGAATAAAATCCACCTGGATCTGTCTGGAGAGAGACTGACAGAAAACCAAATCTGAATTCAGTAATGTGCAAGAATAAAACCCAAACTGATGTGGATATCATTATATCATTGTTAATCTCTAAAATAGATTTTGATGAGACTAAATGATTAATCTGTAATGATTTCACATTACCTTGCCTGGTCCTGTGGTCCTTCAGAGATTCCTGCTGATTTGATTTTATTTTTGATCTAGAGTATCCAACCTTAGAATCTTGGATATGTGCACTAATGTGAAATACAGAATGTTTCTTTCCTAGCTTAGTTGAACTTCACACCTCTTTACCATTTTTGAAAATGACCACTCCTGTTAGAAAAATAAATCCCTGCAAAGAAAGAGATAAGGAAAGCCTTCGGTATCCAGATGAGGCTAAATGCACTCCTCTCCCCCCAGATTTCCCTCCCAACTATTAAGGATAGTTAATATTGAGTGAGCCATTCTGGTAACATAAACATGGATGAAATAAAAAAACAACACTCAACCAACCAAATCATAAATAAACATATTACACCTAATACTCAAAATAGCAACTTATTCACAGCTCTAGGCAAAGACAAACATTTAAGCCAATATATTCTAGCTAAACTAGTATTTCAATAATAAACTTAAACAAAACATCAGATATGTACATTCCTGATTTTGCAGGAAGTTCATAATGCATAAAAATGTCAGAAAAAAGGCCATCTATATATTAGTGTCAAATGGCTTGGTTGATATCACTAAAGCTGAGCAAGTGACTTCTTTCACAGTTTCTTGCTGTAACACAGAAGATAACATCTAAGGGTTGGGCCAATTGAGGTCTTCTGGAGGGGAAAGATTTGAAAAAGGAAGTCCTACCTTCTCAAGGTGTTCTGATGACTTCTGTAATGACAGACAATCCAGAATTTAACGTTTCCTAGGACTTACCTTCTCTCGCACTGAGACAGGTCAGAATTTGCTGCTGATTTGCTTACCTGTGTTCTGCTGTCCCCTGTAGAATGTATGGACGAGTTTTTCCTGCACGAGGGAAAGTGTGTGCAGGAATGCCCTTCACACTTCTACCCTGAAGACAATCACTGCTTTCCCTGTCACGCGGACTGCAAGGACTGCAATGGGCCTCATTCTGATGACTGCACAGCATGCACTTTTGGCTTGTTTGTCCTCTACAATGGCATGTGTTTTGAAGAGTGCCCTGACGGGAGTTACTATGAAGAAGCCACCAAAGACTGCCAAGGTTGGCAGCTGCTTTTTTCCCCAGAAGAGTACTGAGATACAAATCGGTCTGTTTAAAGGTCACACCCTAACGGCCTGCATGTGACAGCTAATGTCATTACCAGTGTCTTGGAGTTGAAGAGAATAGCTAATGCAGAAAAATAATCAGGTTTATTGTAGAACAGCAAAAATTGAAGAAAGCAGAGAGGGAGGTAGCCAGAATAAGTATGTTTATTATTACAGGAATCCACTGTGGTAAGATGCTGAGAATGGCTGCAGAATTGCTGAGAATTGCTGGAGACTCTATTCACTGTTGCAAAAGCAGTATTAATGCAAAAGAAAACCTAAGGAACTACTTGCATAAGATTGAAAATTACTTCCCTCAGGCTTTCATCCTGAGATTACAGCTGCCCCTTCAAAAATTAGAGCTGTAATAACACTCTGAGACAAATCCAGAAATGGTGAAATTCCTACTGTTTATTCTTTTCAGCATGCATCAGGACATGCCAGACTTGTTCTTCCACTGCCTGCCTAACCTGCAGAAATGGATGGATATTGAACCGTGATGGGCACTGTACGTTACCTGGATACTGCTCTCCCACTGAGTACTACATTGAGGAAACTCAGACCTGCAAATCCTGCCACAAAAAATGCTTCCAGTGCTCAGGACCCACTGAACACCAGTGTCTTAGCTGTGCAAATAACCGATATCTTCTCAGTAAGTGTCTCTCTCCTGCCTCTAGATTTCATTCTACACTGAAAGCATGGAATAGACAAGTTTTCGTCACATTTGCAAATGTGATGCACATTTGGGCTGCATCAACCAATCTAAGTAAGGACATGACAAGTAGTTAAATTGAGCAGAGGTAATTTCTTCAGCAGGCTATATGGGAACTCTGTGAGACAGGGCTTGCCACTCACCAGGCCTAATGAAGGATTTCTAAATAGCAACAAACTCATATGTTTCATTTGCTTGGTATGTACTCTTCCTATTGTTTCCTACAAGGACTTTAAAAGAGGGCTATCATTAGGTTTGTTGTTGTTGTTGTTGCTGCTGTTAATATATCCATAAAAGCGCACATTTTCATGTTGGCTTGTTTAATCCCTGCAAAGGAATACTTAAACATCTGTTAAAAGGGATCACTAAGTCAGCATCTACCGGATGGCTAAGGTGCAAAATTACTTTCCTGACTTTGGAGGCAAAGAGTAGGTTTGAGCCTATACAGTATCAGAAACAAACAGGAAAAAATTATAAAATCCCCAAACCACAATATTTCTTCTCTGCATATTCTTCTAAAATCAAACAAAATCATTGGCAGAAAAAATATTAAATAATCCTTCATGCAGGGAAGATCTAGAAAACAGTGTAAATTAAAAGTGAACCTAAGTTTTTGAATCTAATTCTAATGCAGATTTTACATTCCTATATTTCTGAGGCATTGCATAAAACCTACCTTTTTTATCAACAGACTCAGCTGTCTTCCACCATTATAACTGGTAAAGTTGATGAACAAATGCAGATAAACATACTGGAACTGAGATAAAAATGCAAAAAACCCAAACCTGAAAGTGTCTTCCTTTGCCCAATTGCAACCCAAGCAGCCAAATTATCAAGACAAATATGTAATAAGCACAAACAACTTGTAATTTACTACTTTATTAGCTTTACACACTTGCAGCTAATTACAACACTACTAACTTCTTATTCAGGATTTCTACTACAATGACTGAAATTTCACTAAAAAAAGTGGGACGTGGTTTTGCAGCATTAAAGACGTTTAATTGCATAACATAAAGTAGAAGCCGCAAAAAAGAGTAAAGACCCTTGTAAATGAATGTCATTAAATCTCAAATTTACCATCAGATTAATCACCTACACAGAATAAAATTAGATTGATGCTTAGAGTGAAAATTAGGCAAAACAGCAATGCAGATAAAAACTTGCCTTACTACTTTCGATTATTCTAAGAAAAATCACATCTGCTGTCCATTATTATGCTACCTTTTTTTTACAAAGATAAAAACTTGTCTGTCCTGAAGAGCTTGCTAATATGCATAAAACACAGAAATGAGGACCAATGAATTGAAAAGAATAAAAAAATAATTACCATACCCCAACATTGGGTTTTCTTGTTCTGATACATTATCTATCAGCATCTCCTGCCGACAGACAGTTTGCTCTCGTACAACTGCCTGAGATGTTCTATAGTAGTGAATACTGAATATGATGTTACTTTGCATTGTTGTCTCTGCAGATGGAACCTGTGTTGAAACATGCCCAGATGGATATTATTCTGACAGCACAGAGAGCCAATGTTCTGCATGCCACAGCACCTGTGACACTTGCACTAGAAAACACAGCTCACAGTGCCTTTCCTGCAGACTGGGTTGGTACAGACAAGGAAAAGGATGTGTAACCCAATGTCCAGCAGGGTAAGGCCCAAGACCTTTTGCTAAGAGCTGCATCACAGAGATAGCTTTGAGAAATTAGATCACTGCAGCATTCCACATCTGTGTGAAACAGAACTGAGTTTTGTTTTCAGGAGAAAATGTCTTGTGTTTTCACAGTACACTAGTGGTGGAAAACCTCCCTTCACAGCAGAAAATTCCAAAATTGGTGCCCAGATGGGAACTGCTTAGGTGTGGTATGGACAAGCTTACACTCAGCAGATGCTCTTGGCTATCTCTATGCAGAACAGCGTGAACTAGAACAAGGATACTAAGTTATATGTCAGTGTGCTAGTTTCGCCTTGGAAGGATAGACGCAGAGGTTTTTCTCTATGAGAAAACTTCCCCTGTGAGTTGATTGGGACCAGTTGAAGGCTGGCTTGGTTATTGACAGCCTGGAAAACCAATTGGAGAAAGTTAGTTTGCTCCATGAACACACATTTTGAAGGATGTAACCCGGGAAAAAGCTCTCTTTTATTTCCAGGGGCTGAGCAGGTAACACCGGCCCAGCCCAGGCTCCCTCCCTTGCAGGGGGGGCTTGGGAGGCCGCTGCGCCCCATTTGCAAACCAGGGGACCCGATGGCCGGGGGAGGAAAGGCTCATTGATAAGACCTTAGCCCTGCTTCCTCCCCCATGGGGCTCATTGATAAGACCTTAGCCCTGCTTCCTCCCCCATGGGGCTCATTGATAAGACCTTAGCCCTGCTTCCTCCCCCATGGGCCCGCGGCTCAGGGGGTCCCAGCTCCTGCTGCTGGCTTGGAGCAGCTTTGGAGGGGCTGAGCCCGCCCAGCCCCGCACGGCCTGGGGGGAGGCAGCCGGGCCCCTGTCTGGGAAGCAGGGGTGGCCATGGGCAGTGTGGGTGCTGCAGCTGAGCCCCAGAAAGGCTGATTGAGATCTCAGCCGCCCCTCACCCAGCGCAGCCTGGGCCTGGCCCAGCCCTGTGACTTCTGTGTGAAACTTTAACTCTTTAGTGCTCAGATAAGATTTTGCAAACCTCTGGCTCTCCTTTGAATATGAGAGGGGGAAAAGAAGATACTCCGAAGTCAGTGAAGCAAGAGCAACAGCTGAGTTTCTTTATGTGGAAGGAGAATGAGGAGATGCCGTAAAGATGGCTGAAAAATCCTTTTGTAAGATTGTAGTGATGAACTGATGTACTGAATATTCCTATAAACCATGGAGGAAGACATGGGGGTGTTGGAGATGTTCCATCTGATAGACTGTTAATCAAAAAACATCTGTGTTGAGAATCCTTCACCCCGAGGGGAAAAGGGGATCTCTGTTTCTGGAGATGAAGTATGAACAGAGAGAAAGAGAGATGAAGAGAATTTTTGGTTTGGAACACTTCATTCTTAAAAGTAAATACCCCATGAGTTTAACATAGCCCATAAGCACAACTTTGGGAAAGCTGTGAGGATGGGAGGAGCTTCACAACTTTGCAAGTTTTTCCTGGGCGGATGCCAATCGTGAAAGTGAAGCCACGAGAGAACTGGATTTTTTCCCTTCTTGTGGTGAAGTCCCTACGGCCTGACAAGAGGAAACCTCTCTCCGAAGTGAACTGAAAAGGACTATTTAAGTTGGGAACTGACTGAAGTAGTTTTTGTATGTTTGTTTTGTTGTTATGAAGGTTGGGAGAAGGAAGGAGTGGTTTGAAGATCTTATTCTGAATTTACTTTTTTCTTTCTCTTTCTTTGTGTAGTTAATGAAGTTTTTTCTTACCCTTTTAAGTTTTAAAAAGCCTTGCTCTTTTACTCCTGGTTCTGTCTCACAACAGAAAAATGAATGGATTTAAATTGGCAAATCAAAACTATGACATTTTTTGGTGCATTGGCCGGGAAAATTAAATTAAACCAAGACAGTCAGTCAGCCTGAGCACAGGCGGAAGAGCCTCTAACCACCACTGTGGCCTCCACTTAATGTGAAGTTTGGATAAGGTTATACTCTTTTTTGCATTGAGTTAATGCTTATAGTTGGTGATAACAAAAACAACCATTAAAACAACTTTGAACTGAGCACTCATACTTCTATAGAGAAACTTTATAGTTAATCCATTTAAGTTCGAAAAGTGAATTCAGTGGTTTTGGAAATTCAAATCTAGAAAGTGAACCTATGATTTCTCTTTCAAGTCCATTTTATTTAAAACTAGAGTTCAATGGATCACACTGGCTGTCCATCCCACTAAACTGGAAAACTCTAATGACCATATCTCAGCAAAATCACACAAATCCTCCCTACTCCAATACTTTATATCTCAATTCAACTTAGATTTTAGAAAGTTTTGCTGTAAACACTATACAGACTTGTGTTTTGTAGATAAATTCCAATGGCCAGAGGGAATTAAATTAATTCTATTTTCACTGAGATTACAAATACCTGTGTTCATTTTAGTATAATTTTTATAAATTGATGTAATCGCTGTAAAAAGCAAAGGATTAAACAGATGTTGGTTTTCCTGTCACTGCTGGCCTTTATGCAAAGCTATGCCTATCTGATCTGTTTCAGGTATTTCGCACAAAATTCCACTGGATCATGTGAGAGATGCCACAAGTATTGTAAGGAGTGTATGGGGCCTCGACCCACAGACTGCCTTTCCTGTAATACGTATTTCTACCTGTTGCACTCTACAAATGAATGTGTTAGCTCTTGTCCTCAGTACTACTATGAAAACAAGGAAAAAAACATCTGTGAGAGATGCCACTCTTCCTGTTTAACTTGTGAAGGTAAAAGTATATGTTCTGCTTTGAGCAAAAAAAGGAGTCATCAAAACACCTGGAATTTTGGCTCCAAGATCTGGGAACACTACATAAAGATACTAACCATGTACAGTGCTACCAATCTCTTCCTGACTTTAGCCACAGTGGGTGATGCAGGCATCTCCCAGGGGCTGCTAAACTTTTCCTGGCTCTTGGTGACTTGTTGCACTCACCGCTCCATTGATTTATTTCTACTGCATTGATAACTGAGGTGAAAGCAAGTGTATGAATTCCTGTCAAGCTTTCCCCCAGAACTGCTTCCAACACAGAGCACAAACAGAAAGACAGCAACTTAATAGAGAAGGCTAGGACCAAGTCACATGTTGCCACATCAGTCAATGGAAAAAAATGGACAACAGGAATTAATTTTCCATCAGCCAGGCTTCTCACAAAAATGCTCATCCTAAAAAAGTGGGCTCACTTGCTTACAGAGATGGACCTCATTTTTCACAGGAATATTAAGAATGACTGAAAAATACCTTGCTCTTTGAGCTCTCCTACTGTCTGCTACTCTGTGAAAACCAAGGAACTTAATTCCAACTATACATCTTTACAGCCTACAATGGGAAGAGTAAAGACCCATAAAGCGTATCTTTAGGTTGAAAGGCAAACAGAAATCAAAAGCACAGTGGTATTTGTTGCTTTTAATATAGTTATGTATTTCTCAATGTTAACTTTCAGAGACTGTCTGTTTTGCTCCGTGAGACACTGTTTTCTCAATTTTCCTAATTAAACCACTTCTGAAACAAAAAGCATTAATTCTCTTGGACCTATTTGGTGTCCTTTTTTATCTGAACAACACAAGATTACAGCAAATGGGTTCCACGCTGCAGTTTAGAAGACCGTATCACGTTGTAACACGCAAACTGTTTTGGATATACTGGATAGTACAGACAGCTAATTGCAACGTAACAATGTATGTGGAAATTACACTTAGAATGAAGCCACATTAAAGAATTTTTACAATGTATTTTTATAACATAAAAAGTAGCAGAAATATTTTTGTTTGGATTTGCAACAAAAAGATACACATTTTAATTTACAGACCACCTCCTCTGTTTTTCACCTTACCTGGCATAACCGCTATGGGACAGAATTTTTATCATCATTACAAAGACAGAATTATAAAACACAAGCCAGTCTGAAATGCATCTGCATTACTGATATATCAGCAAAAAGCATGGTATCTCTTTGTCAAGAGCAGTAAGGAAAACCATGCATTGCACACTAATATAGGAAGTTCTCTGTATTATAGCAGGTTACTAACTTCAGCAGACTTCTGCTAATGCCAGTTCCTTGGATTTTCATTTTCTTCCTTTCAGACAGTGGCAGAAAATGATAAGGTGCAGGGAAATAGATGGGTGTATCTTGACACTTAAGACAAACCCATCACCTCAGTGTTTCACAGAAATACCGCATGCAGCATGTCTTTAGAGTCTCTGACACACAAGGCGCATATGATGCTCTGGCTGTACCTAGTGAATAATGTTTATTTCTTATGCAACTAAATAATTTATTTTTCTATTCAAACATAAACATCCCTTAATTCAGCGTTGTTTGAAAACAGTTAGTTAGGGCAAATAAGTATGGATTTTGTGAAGGACAGTATCTGGCGAAGGTTCTCCACAATTTTACTTCAGTGCTCTGAACTTATTTATTTTCCTGAGTATGTCAGAGGTTCCCTGCACAACTGATTCCGAAATCATCTTTTCATTAATATCAAAACACATAAAAAATAAATTGTTTGTACATAAAGCCGCAGGACAAGGCACAAGCTTTTTCTAATACCAACCTCATCATGTGGAACTCCTCAGTAATGATTGTTGCCACTGATAAACATCATTTTGCTTCATAGCAGTGGTCAGTATAATTTTTAAAGGAGCTAGCTGACATTTCCTTTTGTAATATTGTCGTTTTGTTTGCCTGTCTAGGGAAGGAAGCATTCAGCTGCACATCTTGTGTATGGAGCTACAGTTTATTAAATGGAATGTGCAACTCAGACTGTTTTGTAGGTGAATACAAAGTCCAGGAGACACCAGGACAAAAGGTACCTATTTGAAGGCTTTTTATACACAATACAAACAACACATTGCTCTTCTCTGAGTTTTTAATAGTGCCTATCTTTAAACATGCTTCCTTTCTTCCTCTTTAGGCAGGGAAGGCCTTGTTTCTTTTTCTGGGCTTACCTTATAGTCAACAAAGATATCAAAACCACATGAACAAATCAGTTATATTAATGATACGGTATTTTTTTCTTCCAGTATAACTGAAATTTCCTGTTGGATTTCTGATGCCTTTTCTGTAAGAAATCCATCTACATTTTTGATTAACAGGTTTTCTGGCAGAAAGCTCGAGTAGACGGACAGGTTGAAGTTAACAGAGCTGTATATTTAGTTGAGCAGGACCACAATTAAGTTTGGGTCTGTGCCATAAGTCTGGGCACTCCACCTTCCAGATTTCCATACCAATTGCTTTCTAAAGATGTTTATTCAAGAATATAGCAGCAAGGCATGCCTGGGATGCTACAAACTCTGGAGTCTCTGTCCTGGAACATCTTCTTGACAGTCCTACTTCATAGCATTGAATCTGAGAAAGTGGCCTTATTTGAGGCTGGGGACCACACAGGTCTGCAGGTCTTTGCAAAAGCTTTGACTCTAAGAAATTATGAAAAGCTATGATCCTGCAGTCTTACACAGGTTCTTCCATCCAGGATAAACAGGCTTGCAATCCTAACTGCAAGTTTGGTGAAAGTTTATTGGAGTTTCCAGATTTGCACAGTGAACATGTCCCATGGACAGGAACTGTGAACATTGGAAACACTGAAACAACTGATTTCAGAGCATTCTGCAAGGCAGCTGTGATCACAGTGCCCTCTGGTAGTCTCTATTCAGAGGTTCCCAGAAGCCTGGGAAAGCTTTTAGGAAGAGGAAGGACTTTAGGAAGAGTATTTGATGTAAGCTGTTTCTGTAGAAAAAAAAAGTGACACAATTTAAGAGAAATCCGTTCTGCTAAAAAATTTCCAACCACCTTTATTCCTTACTTCTGCTTCTTCCCTGGGTAAAGAGAAAATTCATACCATCAGATTTTCCCCAGAATATTTCATATTGCTTCTTCCATGTCAGTTAGTTTTCTGGCCCAAAAAGCTTAAAAGCATGAGTAAATTTTAATATCCTGCCTAGCTAGGCGAGATCTCTAAGCTCTTGTAACACTTTACATCCTAGAAGCAGACCACTGAGAAATCAGAAAATAGGAAATTTTGAATTTGCTATTGTATTTTCACATTGACACTCATGATGCCCAGAGGTGACAACCACAATGGTGAATGACAGGACACAAATGCCAGGTCAGGTCCAAACCACACAAAATTAGAGGTGCACTACTTGTGTTCTTTGTTTGAAGGAGAACAAACCCAAGTGTGAGAGATGTGACAGCTCATGCACTGAGTGCAAGGGACCTGGTCCTCTCAATTGCACAGTCTGTCCAGCCAGCATGCAACTCTTCCTGGAGGAAAGCCGCTGCCTGCCCTGCTGCAGCAACACTGACCCAGCAGAAACCCCAGAGTGCTGTGACTGCAGTGAAACACAAGGTAGGACCATGCTGAAGAGCAGGAATAGTGCTAAGTGTTTTATGGTTGATTATGCTGACACGATGCTGCCTGAAAACTGGACTAGAGCAAAAATGTGCTATTGGTAAACAGTGTGTTTCTACTGCTCCATCAAAAATAGGGAAGGTTTTCCTCAGATAACAACCATTATGTCTGGTGCTGGAGATGGCAACTTCTTGCACTTACAACTACTATGTTAAATGGCCTGGCATTTCATAAACTGACTGGTTTATGAATCAGCTTACTTCAATGAACAGAGATCTGAATCATTGCATCTGTGGCTCTGCTAGCTTTTCTGCTTCTTTCTAATTATTTCGAATCTAATAATGAAGAACAGATACGCCAACAACCTTATTGACATCCTTACTGCATAAGAACAGCAAAAACACCATTGTGGTACCAGAAAAGCTAGGTATTTTGACTGCTATTACTGCACTGGACACACTGTACCAGACTTTTAAGACACACACAAACACACAAATGCAAGCTCATTTCATCAATTTTTTTTTGTTGTTCTTTTGTTTTTAATTGCTTTTGTAGACGACTGTGTATTACAGACAACTCTACCCCCTGGGCGAGAAAGCAAAACTACTTTCTTTGTTATCACTTGCATTTTACTTCTGCTTGTCATTGGAGCCATTGTATTCATTTGGAGAAAGGCACAAACCAAAACCCAGCCTGTCAGTAAAGGACGGTATGAGAAGTTGACAAATCACTCCAAAACCTTTCCTTCCTCTATGAGCAACTACCACAAGAATCCCAGTTACCATGAGGATCAAGTGATTGAATACAGAGATAGAGATTATGAAGAGGATGATGATGAAGATGACATTGTATACATGGGCAAGGATGGCACAATTTATCACAAATTTAAATATGGACTTTTGGAGGATGATGAGGAAGATGAGCTAGAATATGACGATGAAAGTTATTCATTTAGATAACTTTTTACTAATTAACTAATAGTAAATTAGCTCTACTCTACAGTTTTTCCTACGAAATTATATTTAGTTAATACATTTAGTTACTTGATAGCATCCTGACCTCTAAATTTTTTGCTATTAGTTGTTGTAAAAGAAGAATAATTTCTAGAAACATTTTTTTCTAAATAAATTTTTCTAGGTTTTTAAGTAGCACTCCAGATATAATATGGTTAAGGGACAAAGTTTCTATGCATTTGTGTGGAGAATAATCCTTTCCCAATATGTATTTGTGTAACTAACACAAACTTTTCTTCAAATCTTTTTGGAGACCCCTGCCAATCACTACTAGAAATGTGATAAGCAAGATGGGTGTATCTACTTGATGAATGCCACTGAGAGAGGGTGCCAGCAGTTCACTAATTTGTGATTAGAGTTACTCAGCAATTCATAATAGAATAGGCAAGTTGGAGGAATTTACTTAGATTTTCTTCATAATCACTTAGTATTCCCTGAAGCAAACACATTCCACTTCATAATCTTTACAGCATACTTTCCTGTGAATTCGTGTATCTACGGCATGATATTTTAAGACTTAGGATTGTGACTACTTCTCATAACTGTATTTTATTCACAGTTTGTATTAAATAGAACAAAAATATTTTATAGATCAGCCTCCGATTAATCTTTACTGCAACGTTTGTCAAAAAATCTTGCATTTTACAGATTGATTTCTCAGTTTACAATGAAGAGCAGTATTGTCCATGAGCAGGTGGTGTTTACATTTGAAATGGCTCAGGATGCTCAGACAATAGTAAAGGGGATATTTGCACTTTCCTGGTAATTTTTAATACTATTACAGAAATAAAAATTTATAATTCTAAAGAAAAGTATGGCGGTTTGCTGTAAAGAATAAATTCTTTTAACCATCTTTTAGATGTTGTAATTAATTACATTTCATTAAATCTCAGAGTTTCTCTAGGTTTCCAATAAGGATCTGCTCTAAAAACAATAAGATTATATATATAGATTCAGTGTTTACAAGGAATTGTGTAAAAATACCAGCTTTTCATAGCTCAATGCCTCAGTGGAATTTTCAGTAGTACATATGCCTAAACACCTCAGGACAGTTCCCTCTGTAAGATTAAAGATGCTTTATGGAGAGGTTTATTGCTTCCAACTTTAATTTTAACCTCCTAGTCATGCACCTTCAGTAAGAGAGAGGAATTAAAGGTAATGTGACTTCACAAAATCTGAAACAAATACCTTTGTTTATCAAAAGCTCTAAATCAACATTTGACAGCAAGGTACTTCAGAAAGATAACATGTATCTTTCACTTTAAAATCTGAAAAAACAGAAGAGGAAAAGAAGAGTGAAAAATCAGTTTGAAAGATGATACTGCTATCCTGGTTTTCTAAATTTGTTTAAATTAAAAATATGCTTTTTTCTTGTTGCTAATGGCTCATAACACAACTGTGAGGATGTGCTTTGACACATTTCCTCATATTTCAAAGGCTTATTCTTAGATATGCCTGAACAATCTGAAACCAGAATGACAGATGTAATAATGTGCATTTTCTTAATGGGCTCACAGGTTATGAAATTATATTATTATGAAATGGCCAGATGAACCTGGCAGGGGCAACAAATTATTTGGACCATGGTGCCATAGTCAGGACTTTGGTTACTCAGCCCTTTTGCCACACCCTAGTTTCCTAGGGGCAATGGGGCCCATCTGACAAAGCAGGGGAAAAAGCATCTTTGGTCAGAGACTTGCCATACTCCTGAAGAGGGCTTTAAATTAGATTTGTTGGAGAAGCATGCCTAGCCATCCCAATCCACCCAGTCAAAAATCAACACCTACAATGGATGCCCAGAAGAGCATCAACATCTCCTGTAAAAGAAAATCACATTCAATATTTTTGGAAGTGTTAAGTTTGAAAATAGTACTCGAGGAGACACAGATTTAGGAACCTGTATCCCTTCACAGTCCTTACAACTAGAAATCCCTGCTAAAAGTCTACAAGGAGACCAAGAAAATAAAAGCACAAGGAAATAATTCTAGTCATATTTCTAAAGAAACTTAATGGAAAACTGGTAAAACCAAGGAAGGCAGTAAAAAAAATTAGAGAGAACACAACAGCACACAAAGGAAATTCTGCTCTTCTGCATTATTTTATGTTTTCTGTTACTCTATGTTCCTTACACTTTTTCCTGAAATCAAGGCATCCAATTATTTTTAAAATCTTTTCTAGCCCTTTTTACCTACCATCACCATTTCCCAGCTCTGACTGCAATTGTCACAAACATTCATAGAGTTCTAGTCCCCTGGAAAACACAAATCTTTCTAATTATTCCTCAAGAGTAACAGATAGTAAAACTTTTCTAAATACCACACTAGAAAGTGCAGATTTCTGTTTTAATAATTTCTCTTTCGTCTTGCTACTTTGTTTTTTTTGAGGATACATATTTTATATTACAATCAGACTGCAACCCATGACTCAGCAGAAGAATGATTTTACATGGTCTCCTGAACAACAAGCTCTGCTCTGTGTGCTGGCACATTCCTGGGTTTCCTGAATTTTCAAGAAGCCTGTCCCCAGGCACTGGGCTTCTCTGGACAGTATGGCACAAAATGTGGTTGCAAGGTTTTCTCTCTATTTGTTCTTCCATTTCAGAGAGTATCACAAATGGCACTTTTGTAAACCTAACATTAGTAAGTTTAAAAGCTCATTTCTTCAAAGAAAGCACTATTCACAGAACTGACAAAATACAATTTTCCCTATATTTTAAACATTCAGTCATTAAAAAACACACACAAAAAACACATCCAGTTCACCATAATTTTATTTTACTCCATTTTGGACAATGTACTGCATTCTGTTCAGACCTCTGGAAAGTGAGGACGTTTCTGTATTCTTTTTTCTCTTGAACAAACTTTCATATGGATGTAAATACTGCCTCTAATTATGCAGCCCATTTATTTCGCTTAAGTAATCTCAACTGTGCCTGAACTCATTTTAATAAGGATTATAATGGCTACAGGGTTTCAGGATTTTTTTAATTCTCTTTTTAACTCTGGTAAGTTGCTCATGAAATGAGTGTGTAGCCATCAGAAAATATGTCTCATTTTAATGCTTATTTTTACTGGCTTACTGCTACTACTGAGCATTTAATAACAGTTTCCAGAAAACATTTTATGTATGAAGTATAATGTCATTCTGAACTAGTACTATAGCAGAAATGATGGTGACCAAGAATCAGCAAACCTAAGCGCTGCTGTAATTACATATTCCCGTAAGTGGAAGAGTTGTTACCTAAATCTCATCTTCTTCCAAAACCACTCCTTTTTTGTCAGGTCACTGGAAAAATGGGAACTAGTACTTTTCTGTTAAATCTTCCTGCAAGCTTCTATTGTGTCTCCTCTGTGTACATTTTAGGTTTCAGTTCTCCATTCACTGACGCACATTAAAGCATTTACTTGCAGAATCTAACTGCATTCAAGCAGTTTGTATTTTATGTTATGCATATCAGTTCAGAGAACTGCTCTACTCAATAGGTTTGGCAAGAGGGGATTTTTTTGGTTTTTTTTTGTTTTTTTTAAATTTATGATGATGATCAGATTCCTCTTCACTTGTACACATATCCAATTAGGTGCCTATGCATATTGTGGAATTTTAAACAGCAGGGAGTGGTAAGTACCAGATCCAGAAGCAAGACCTTTCAAGGCTGACCTTGTAAATATGGGGAGTCAATCACATGTAACACAGGTATGCTGATATAGTTAAGTACTTGCATAAACTACATCTATGTTCAGACCTGTACTGGTTACCAACTTTTTGATTATATTTTAACTGCTATAGATTCTCTAAAGTGGAAGAATGTGTATAGACTTATAATACACAGAGGAAATTTCACTGTAACTGGTACTTCACTAATTTTTATAATCCTTGCTTTTCCTTATAAATGGAAGTTCCTATTGACTTTGAATGCTTAAAACACTCTGTACTTTTGCAATCAGCTAAATATTCCATACACACAATTAATATTTGCATACTACCCTTTCTATATACACTTACTTACACTTAAAACAGTAACATCTAGAACTTTAGTTTTGTTGTGCTGGCTAGTTACATAAAATGCTCTTGGCTTACTGATACAAAGATGTAACCATTCAGGAATCTTTACTTTCAATAGGTTATATAAGAATATAATTCTAAGATCTGAAATACAGCACAGTATTACAAGTGCACAATGTTTTTATATCCTCATTCATATGAAATCCAGGTTGTCTGTATCTACTTACCAAGCCACTTGTCAATTGCCTTCTCATACTTTTTTTGGTCCTTTAACCAGTCTTGATGCCACCTAAGGTTTGCAATAACACTTGAGTAATTGTGACCCAAACTTTGTTTCCAACTGATAAACTGTTGTTTGTTATACTCCTGAACAGAAGAAGAAACCTTTGGATAGTTAACTATGGAGCGAAGTATTTTGTCCAAGGAATGTACAGTTACTGGGAATTTTATGGCAACATTTGTAAGCTCATCTGGATCAGCAGTAAGGTCTGTAACAAACAAAAAGTCAGTTAAGATTCAATTTGCAATAAAGTAAATTAATGAGTCAGTCAAAACATAAAAGTAGCTTACCAAAGAGCTGGGGTGGTACTGAAGAGCCATCCGAGTATGCGATGTATTTCCACTTGCCAGTTCTCAGCATATACACAGAGGAATTCACATTGCACCCATGGAACTCACTCAGCACCCATGAGGGCCGAGGTCCTGTGGGTGATGCTTTGCTCTCAGCTTCTTCACGCAGCAGTGGTATAAGAGAATATCCACTGAGGTTCTGTGGGACAGGAATTCTTGCTATATCTAAGGAAAGACAGATAAAACCAAAATGCTCCTGCAGTTATAATGATTAAAAAAGCCTAACAATGTTACTAGTGTCTGAATGTTGATAATAAAATGTGCTCTCCTAATTATTATCCCAAAATACACAATAAAAAATACCTTAAGGAATTTCCCAAGGCAAGCTGCCCACCATCTTGATCAAATGTATCACCTATGTATAACTCAACCTTTAACAGAAGTTTCTGAAAAAGGATCACAATAGTCTCCTTTCATGGATGGTGCTGTTTTATTCCTTAAACATGGCTGCAAACACTTCTCTTCTGCTCTGACTACCTCAGGCAGGAGAAAAAGAGTAACACAGCACAAAGGGACCCTAAAAGCTTCACAATCCAACATGCTGTAACCATTTATTTCTTGAGCAACCATGGTGCTAAGCTTATCTATAGCATTCTTCATTAGTGAATAATTAAATGCTTTATAAAAAGTGGCCATTATTATCACCTATAGCTGGTGGGGACACTTGAGGAGCAGGGCCACTTGCTTCTCCGGCAGGACTGGAGATAAAGATGGTATTTGAGGTGGTACCAACATAGTGCATGCACGGAAAACACTAGATGACTCCTTAGCCCTCCAGACAGCCATCAAGAGATGCAGTAATATCCATAAAGTCCTCAGCATCAATTTAAACCACAAGTTTCTCTAGATCCCAAAGATCAGGTTAAAAGGCTGCAAAGGTTTTTCAGAAACATTCTGAAAAACATAGCTGAGAATCCCAAGCATATCCTAAAAAACATGTATGACAGTACTGCTATTTTCAATCACCCCACCGAACATTGTCAATAGTAATTCAAAATCCAAAACTTCCCATTTCACAGAGCACGGTGGTAGTATTTAATCTGTTCTGTGTTGAGTGGTTATATTATACTCTGTGCATATAAATTGCTGATGAGAGGTGGCTCTTTCCTGCATCAGCACGTCTTCCTTTTTGTCCTCTGTCCAGCCAGCATCTGACTAAGTAACTAGGAAGACCTGTAACATGTAAACCCAGCAAGCAGCTCCTGGGCATGCGTGGGCAAAAAAATTTGAACAAACACATACTATATTCCAACAAATGAAGAAGGGATATGGGTTCTTCTGTCATCCTAAACCAGTAACGCTATTACTTGCAGTAACTGGATTCTCTGTGTGCGAAGAATGTTCCAGCCACCTTCAGCAGCTCCTGCTTTTCCAATAGAGAGCCAAAGGTACTTCCATACAGACCAACAAAGCTAGTGCTGCCTGCAGATTATGCTACATCCTGTTACAAAATGCAAGGGCTGTTGCACTTCCAACCGTACATTCGTATCACACGGATTCTGCTGGAATCAAAACATTTGCATTTATTCTCAAAGCCAGTGCAGGGGGCAGTGTTGAGCAAAGCACTTGGATGGCATGTTAAGAGAGACTATTTCCCTGAGACAACACAAAGCAAAGCAAGTAAAGTTGTCACAAAAACAGAAACTTAAAATCTGTTTCCTCACTAGTCAGCAGCAGCATGCAGACTGAGAGCACAATACATGATAGAGATGGCTCTTTTGTCATACATGCCTTTTTGATATTCAGAGTACAGAGAAGGGGAACTGCAGAACAGGAGGAATAGATTATGCACATAAAGTTCTGGGGAAAAAAAGCCCAAATGAAAAACCCCCCAGGAGGAAAAGACAGAAGGACATTAAACCATCTGACCAATTATGTCACTTGAGGAAGAGGAACAAAGAAATAAGAGATTTTTAACTGTTTACATATGCTACCATAACCTGTATAAGATCCATATCTAGTGCAGATATATATACATAACAATTTGATGTCAAAATTTGGAAGAGAAAGCCACTCAGATTTTATATCCTATTTTTAACTGCATAACTGGTTCAAAAGTTTTGAGAAGATATAAACAGATAATCATTTATTTTTAAAAAAATCAACTTAAAACAATATAGAAGTGGGTTTTTCACTGACATTTACTGCTAGAAGTGCAGTTTTATTCACTCATGTTCTCCAGGCCATTCCAGTGTACATGTGACACCTCTGAGAGAGCAAGCCTTCCAGACTGGTTTGAAAAGAACATTTTTTTCTGATTTTAAGTCGAAAAGATCATGGATAAAGGCTCAAAAGATAACTTTACCTGACATTTACTTCCAATCAGAATTGTCTCTTGCATGATTTATAACAGATAACTGTTCAAAAATTCCCTCTTAAAAGTGATTTCCATCTAGGCAATTTCAGTTCTTTTTATTTGATTCTCTGTCCAATACTGAGTATTTTCATATCTCATAAGGTAAGAATGGATATCCATTATCACATCTTTATACACTTGCCCAGATAATCTGTACACTTCCTACATAAAGTTTTCATCACACCTCTTCCACATGACCCTTCATAATAGACATTTCTTTGCTAAATTAATGAATCTGTCCTCCTTTCAGGTTTTATCTCATCTCCGGATGCACTTACATTGTAATTTCTATAGTAAACTGCTGGGTTTGAAGGCTAGCAAGGATTATTCATATCCAAAATGGGTTTTATTCTCTTTTTTTAGTAACAAATAATCCTATATATAATCAGTCACTGTAATTATGTGGATGACAGTAATAAGGAAGATCATCAGTTTTTTTATTTTATTTTTTCATCCATTTTTACTTTTTCTATTAAGTCCATATATATGGTCCACAGATAAATTATCTCCTGCTGTGTTACTATATTGCCTCAAAGTGGAGACATTATTCTGACTACGATACAAATGCAGAATAGTAATGGTAACACGGAAAAAAATTGTCACCTGAAATTACTTAACTCACCAAGCATAGTAGGATATATATCCACAAGAGATACTACATTTGGTATTTGCTGCTGTTCTCTTATACCTGGCCCCATGACTAAAAGAGGAACATGGGAACTTCCCTCATACATGCTCATTTTATAGAACTGACGGTGTTCCATAGCAAGCTCTCCATGATCTGCAGTGAATATAATGATTGTTTTTCCAAGAAGTCCTGTATCTCGCAGAGCTGAAATAATCTCACCTGCAACAACAAAAAGATACTAAAAAGTATACATTCAAAATACTTCTTCCAAGATCTGTACCTGCAAAGCAGCATGCAAATTTCAAAGAGCCCTCCTAGTCAGTGAAGGAAACTCCTCTCTTGTTGCACATACATTTGTGCAATGAAGACACAACATATACGCCTCTTTTTGTATATACATTCGTGCAACAAAGACAGGACCAAGATCAATTAAATTGGTATTTAAGCAAAGCACTTAGGCATCTTAAATATTAAAACTTTAGGATGATTTATGCCTAAACATACTAGTTGAAAGATGTTATAAAATTACAGCTGCAGTGCAGTTACTTTGCAATCCCTTAATTTCCTAAAGCTGTAAGGCTTCCACTGAACCCTTTTCATTCATAAAATGAGGAAGAACAGTTCTGTGTCTTTTAATTCACTCTACCAATCTAGTATACTGTCCTGGTTTAGGACATATGCCTAGAAGACAAGCTTATTTGATCATTAATTTCACATTAGCATGCAAAAAAATTCTTCTTCATTCATGGTCACTTTTCAAATAAAAAGATAAAATGCTGTAAATTAAAACCAACTTGCTTTGTAAATTTTGTATCTGTAGACCTTCCTGCAAACTCTGAAGAATTCTGAATGTACAATTAATTATTTCCTCATATCTTTCAATAATGTGCTTCTAAGGTACACTTCAAATGTAACCTTATTGTTCAGTTGATGTGTAACAGTTGTTATCCAGCCTACACACTTGAAGTCAGTCTCTAAGGAAAACTACATATGCCCTAAAATTTATCTTTTCTTCCAGCTCAGCTTTTACAGTCTGTCCCCTTCACAAAAGTGTTTCCATTATTTCAGTTAGCACTTAATCAAAGAGATTTAGTTCCTCTTGTACATGGGTGTCCTGGGTACAGAGGAAAAGAGCGGTGGAGTTTCCAGCACTGTTTAATAACACACCACTTGTGTCATGGAGGAGGCATGATTTTCAACAGGAAACATCAAGATATGTTGAAGTTGATTCAGTCTTACCTAGATGGTAGAAAGGTGTGAACTGTTCCCTTACCTGTTGCTGAAGTCACAGGAGGCTGTAACTGTTTCTGAAACCCTGACAAGCTGTAACTATTGCTGGAGCAGCGGGAAGATTAGACAAGCTGCTGCCATCACCACTGCTGCTGCTTCTGCTGCTACTGCCACTGTCAGGGCCAGCACTTTCAGCAGCAGGATTGTTTATTTGGATTAATTAGCCCTCCAGGCTTTTTTTGTTCCTGTTTTCCATTTTGTCCAGGCTGAGGGAAGGACAATAAACTGCAGAAACTTTTTTGCCTCATTCACTGCTTTTGTTTTTGTGAGCTGCATGGTCCAGTGTGGAGGGGATGGAGATGACAGGTGCCATCTTGCCTTTGTCTGGGAAAACCACACTGGGTACTCTCTTTGGGGAGCGTTTTTGCGTTTTTTTGGTGAACATCCCTCTTTGGGTAGAGCACTCCCCTTTTGTATCCTCTTTTATCGATATTGTTGTGTTTATTGCAAGTTTTTCAGTAAAATTGTTGTTCCCTCTTGTGGTCTCTCCTAGTATTTCCTGTGCTGTCAAAAGAGGATGGGGGAGGAACGGCAGCTTGTGCAGGGTAGTTTTCCCATCAGGTTTTAAACCGGTGCAATGGGTCATGCAATATTTTGCTGCAGTCACTGGTTTTCTACAGAGCTTCTGACTGCTGGCTGTGACTACTTTTCAGAGTGCTCTCAATTCACCTAAAAGGCTATCCTGTCATTTATCATAGAGACTGAATAAGCAACTTCCAGAACTTATCCCCAGATGTGAACTTCGGTGTTTTGTTTTCTATATTTTTCTCCCAAAGATCAGCCCTACCAGCATTTTCTTTAAAAGAAATCAGAACTAGAAAACCGAGTATTAAGACATTACCTACCCAGCATGGCATCTGT
Organism: Rhabdornis inornatus; assembly: GCA_013397075.1. Taxonomy (NCBI): domain Eukaryota; kingdom Metazoa; phylum Chordata; class Aves; order Passeriformes; family Rhabdornithidae; genus Rhabdornis; species Rhabdornis inornatus. The sequence goes on from VWZS01000167.1 coordinate 234,682, forward strand.
CTCTGCACACATAGCATAATAAAATGCTCTAATATTTCTCACTTCTTCCTTTGAAAACTCTCCTGTGCAATTCTTGGTGTACGATGAGTAATAGTCTACTCGATGCATCTCTGAAAGAGCAGACCACTTCGGTATTTTGATAGCTTCATAATTTACCTAAAAAAGAAGAGGAAATTAACATTACTTTAGCAACTGAATTAAACAAGTTTTTTTTAATACAGATGTAATTTTAAAAATTATAGCATAAATTCACAGTTCTCAATTTGTGGCCCAGGAAACACTAGCTGCTTATTTGTTACACCATGCAGCTACCTCCTCCATACTTCCCCATAGCTTCCACAGGTAAATTGTTTTTAAAAACCTATGAAAATCAACTAGAAACTAAGGCTAGGAGCCACGAATATGCGGTTTACCAACTGCTGTATATTTTTAGAGAGATATCACAAAACACTCTTCTAGAGTAGATACACAAAATATAGTCTTTGTAACTGTAGAACAAATATAAACCCGTGGATCTAAAAGATTGGGTGTTATCTGGGACTAGAGAACAACACGGAAAATCATGTAGTCTGGGAAAGCCTCCAGGACAGTGATGACAAGTATTGGCACCTTGATAAAAAGAACTGAATACATTAATCCAATTTTCTAATACTTTCTACATGTTTTTACATATGTCAATCCATTATAAAGAAATGTAAAATCAGTATGAAACTAAAAAGCCAATCTATTTGTATATTCAAACTAGGCATAGTCAGAGATCTTGTCTGCTTCAGTACTAGCTTTAGTCTTGAAATTTGACATACACATTTAGGCTTGGCTGTCATACTTGCAAATATTTCCTTAAATAAAAGGGAACTTGAGGTAATTTCCTCCTACACTTGCACTTGTTACTTGGAGGAAAAGCCTGACAGTTAAACAAGTTGATAAATCTGCAAGAGTTTAAGCACCCACAGAGGTAAAACCTGACTTTGTAGCAGTTAAACAGACACACCAAAATGTAAGTTTCCTTAGGATCTATAGAAAACACACTGCTAGAAAAAATCATGAAGATAAAATAATTTTGTTCCAGTCATTTTCTTATTGCTCAAGGTCCTTAACTACATAAAGTTACATTTTGGACTTTGCAAATGGTATTTATTAGCTGCTTAAGATAAGACAGCAAAAAGTGTCCCTCTGCATCTATGATGCTTTTCTACAGGACTTCAGCCTAGTTTTAAGGATTCACAAAGCCACAATCCCTCTGTCTGTCTATTACAACGTCCTGGGTAACCCAAAATGTTGCCGTATTCCATACCTATCTGTGCCGTTAGATAGTTATTGTGTCTTTACGACCTGAAGTATGGCTGGAACCAGAATCGCAGGGCAGTCAGGAGGTGTCAATCCCTTTAAAAGGTCAAGAAACCTAAGCCGATTTCCTCTTTTGCGAAAGGAGGAGACTCCGCTCCAGAGAGGACTGATAGGGGTGCGTTTCTGGGCTTGCAACTGTAGCAACTTGGAAAAACTTCATTTAGCAAACATAAACCATATTTGCAGTGATCTCTGCAAACTCTATAGGCAGTGAAGCTTGATCAGGCCCCTGCGGGTTGGGTCACCCCATATCAGTGTCCAGAGATCAGTTTCCTCTGCTCCCTTCTCCAGCACGCTAGCAGATCACAAGGCACCAGCACCAACACCAGCGGAGTCCGGTGGGTGCAAGATGAAGCAGCGAGCAGTGGTGCTGATCCTTCGTGTGCCAGCACTCCATCTGCCACTAGACCTTCCTAAGCTCTAACCTTCCCAGGAGGGTTTGCTGCCATACGTTCCCTTTGTTTCTTGGAGTGCGTGGTCACCCGTGGCAGGTGACACCTTGAACAGAGTCTGACACCGTCATCCCTCTGCTCCTGCAGGCAGTCAGCAGTGGGGGGTGACAGATTAGAAGGGGGCACTACCCCACGAGTTTCGGGTCCGTTCCTGTGGAGCTCCGGAGATTCAGCAACTTTGTATCCAGTGATTATTCACTGCTATTTTTTGCATGTTGCTGTTTCACTTGTTAGTAAACTGCTATTTTTTCACTCATATGTCTTAGTATTGGTTCCTTATTGGTGGAAAGGGATTGGTTGAAACTAAGGGGAGCAACTCATTTTAGAGTGTCTGCCTCTTTGAATCATCTTAAACCAAGACATGTAATTCATAACGAGGAAAGAAGTCACATGCCCTGAAAAAATGACAGCTTGTGCAAAATACAAGGCTTAACACAGGGTTTCACAAACATACCATGTTGATCCTCTGCTCTGTATTACAGCCCAAATAAAGAGGACATTTAACTCAGTTCTTCATCTATGTGATCAAACTTTCTCAAGAGATTACCTCTGTGATTTTAAAAGACTGCTTCTTCCATGACCAAAAATAGCTACATTGAAGAAGAACCAGCCAATGGTCAATAAATGGTAATATGTGGTCCACACAACGCAGTATGTATACACAGTGGCGGGAAGGACCCCAGCAAACTGCGCAGTTAAGGTACTCTGACTGGATAAAAGATGAGCAAAAATTCATCAAAGATGTTATAACTCTGTCCGTGACTCGACAAACAGGACCTATGCTTCCCAAGACACATCTAACCTAGCAATTAGAACCCAGAACCTTTTCCTTAATAACTAAGCTACATTCTGCTTTTTGTAAATGAAAGGGTTTTTTTCCCAAGATCTTCCACTCCCCACAAACTTCTCAATAATATGGAAAAATTCACATCTCTCAACGTTCATTTGCAAATTCTTTTTTCTAAGTATTTGTATTTTTGGTACACCTAGATAAAGTGTTTTAGCAGTTCTCTCATGGAAAAGGCCACAATTTATATAAACTGCATATGGAGGGTTTTTTTGAAGCATAAAGTCTTATCAACCTAATTCCTATTCTGCAGCTGCAGAGAATATGAATGCCTTTCTGCAGTTAAATCTATTGTAACACATTTATATTTTATGGTAGATAATGGCAACTGGAAACTATACAAGACAGAGGAAAAATATTTCTTCTTTGGAAGGGAGTGCTATTTCTTAGCTTTACACATACAGACATAAGGACACTTGCACTTGAAAATCTACAGTAACAGAAAAAGTTAACAGAAAGGCAGACTTCTGTCGTGTCTTATGTTGCTTCATGTTTTAGGTCCATACTGCAGAAAAAGTCAATCTTTCACTATAAAACTCAAGACAAAATCATTACATAAAACATCATTTCTAACAAGCAAAATACAGAATGTTCATAACAATGAACTTTAGACCATTACCAAAATTAATTTACAGCTAAGAAGCACAACAATCTCATTTTTCTTGTGTTTCTAGCCACTGAACTCCATACCTACTTATTGATTCAACTACTACTGCTAACAAACATTTTCCCACAATAGAGACAAATTTGTTGCTTCTATTTGCTTAGCCTGTAATCAGAAACCAAACTGGGTCTATCTTGAAAAATCATTAATAAAATACTGTTTGTAGTAAGTACAGTAATTAATAAATTTATATTTAAATTTTATTTTCACTTACCTTTTCAAGCCAATAGGGAGATGTTAAAAATGTAGAGGATCCAAAGTTTTCTCCCGCATAGGGTGATGGATATGGGTGTGGTAAATTTAGTCCCAAGTACAGAATAAATGGTTGAGTAAAGTTAACTGCTTCTTCCTTTATCCAATTTACTGCTTTATCAGTATTCCGCCAATCTATTTCCATCACTCTAAACTGCTTCCTATGACCTATAAGTTTCACCATGGGTCTTCCTTCTTGTCGGAGCAGGAAGTTCACATCCCTAGTCCAAGCTTCCACACGGTTACTGAAAACACATACACAAGTCACATACACAGCAGAAAATGTTTTCTTCACTTTTCCTCCAAGCAAAAACCATTATGAATTCCTGAAGAACTTCCCCTATAGTTTCAGCTGCAATCTATTTCCAATGCCTGCATAAATGAGAATTGTTACTCAATTGAGCAATAACAATTGTGCATCTGTTTTATACTCAGACCTTCAGTCTTTTTGCTTCTGAATCTTTCTTATTTATTATCCATTTCTGTCAGAATGGCTCTTCTCACATCTACAAAATAATATTTGGAAATAGCACTCCATCTTGGGTACCCTTCTATACATTTTGGCACAGATTCACACACTATTTATTTGTAAACTGGGCCTGAGATTTTTATTTGAAAGAGTCTAGTGGGAAACAACTTGCCTGGTGAGGCTGCCTTTAGAAACAACATTCTGGATGTGGATTGTTAAGACTAATAATTAATTAATAGGATTACCCCCTATTAATTAAACACACTTCAGACAAAAACCTGTAAGAATTGTTTCTCTTGTACAAATCCTATCAAATGAATAATAGAAAAGGGTGTAAAGAAAGGAAGAAGGAGGGGAAAATGGCAGCATTTTAACGATAGAATATTTTTGAACAGATTTTCCAATACTGTGGTCTAAGACACTAGAAAATCTGAGCGGCAAATGTCCTGGTTTCTTTGCTAGAGTGAATGATGGTGGGCATTGATAAGAGGTAGACTATTGAAGACCTTGACTAATCTTTGTCTTGTTCATGGCAATTTCAATATAACCAACCAAATTACAAAGGAAAGTACAAAACCATTCAAAGTTTGATCCCATGCTTTTATCAAAATGCAGCATTATTATTGTTTAAAGAGCATCTAACCAGTTTTATCCCCAAAGGAATTTTACCAGTGCACTTTAACTTCCAGAAAAGCTATTTGGAATTACCTTTAACAATTCTTTTTATAGTTCTAACTTCTTACTTAGGCTCAGAGTTTCAACCTAAACAGGATTAAATAAATTACTGAGAACAAATTAAGGTATCTGGTTTACAGAAAAAGCGCATTTCATAAACATTAAAATGAAATTATGATAAAGGAGTGTGTGTCTAATTGCACCTAATGTCATAATACTGATTTATACAGAAAAAAAATACTGTCGGCCATAGGCCAGTCTGATTATCCAGTCAGACTGAGATTAGAGTTTAAAGAACAAAATCCCCTCAAAACCAAAAAAGGAAACATTAGGTAACTCTAATGTTTCCTGTTTAATATTAAAGAAAAAGCTACTCTTTATTATTATTTCAACGGACATCATTATTAATCAGTGAGATAGAGTTCATAAAAACAACACAGAATGAAGATTCCCCTGCAGGCCATGGAGAAGATGGTGAGGAAGGTTGTCCCTCTGCAGTCCATGGAACAGATATCAACCCGCAGCCTATGGAGTACCCCACACCAAAGCAAATGGATATCCAAAGAAGTTGTGATCCTGTGGAAAGCCTGCACTGGACTGGACTTCCAGCAGGGCCTGTGGACCTACAGAGAAAGGAATCCATACTGGAATAGGTTTACCGGCAGGACTTGTGACCACACTGAAGCAGTCTGTTCCTGAAGGAGTGTATCTCATGGAAGGAACCCTTGCTGGAGCACTTTGTGAAGAACATCAGCCCATGGAAGGACTCACTTTGGAGAAATTAGTGGGGGACTGTCCTTTCAGTGGGGGACGGACCCCACACTGAAGCAGAAGAAGGCAAGGAGTTCTCCCCCTGACAAGGAATGAGTGGCAGAGATGACATGTGATGAACTGACTGCAGTCCCCCATTCCCAGTCCCCTGCACTGCTGACAGATGTGGTAGAGAATCTTGAAGTTGAGCCTGGATAGAAGGAAAAGGTGGGGGGAATGTGTTTTAAGCTTTGGGTTTACTTCTCATTACCCTACTCTGGCTTCTAACTGGCGATAAATTAAATTAATTTTCCTAAGTTAAGTCTGTTCTGCCTGTATACCTGAGTAATCTCTTTCAATCTTTATCTTCACCGTAGAGTCACTGTTTTTTCTCCTTCCTGCTCACTGGAGGAGGTAGAGACACAGAAAAATTGTCTATCATGGTGCCCTGGTGTATATCCAGGGTCAATTCACCACAGCAGCACAAGTCTGTGAACACTTACAGCCTTCCAAAAAACCTCCCAAAAACTCTTACATTTTGTGACAGTAGGTTTAATATTAAATAATTACAAGTATGGGGTTTTGTTCTGCTTTTCCTACACTGTTAATATAACCAGGAAGTCAGGAAGTCTTAAGGCAAGGCCGAAACAGTTTATGAATTTCACTTAGGGAGCAATACCAGTGGTAGAAAATAACCATTCATGTTAGGCAAAACCAGTTTCTGTATTACCTTTCAACTACAGGTAAAAGCCAAAGTACCGCTGCAAGGGATATGCTTGCTTCTCCATAAACCTGCAGGACAGATCCTCTGCTAGGTACCCAACACAATTTCTTTTAAATTAAAGCTACTATAATTTCAAGTAGAGACTGAAACCACGTGACAGACCACTACATGATCACTACATGATCATTACATGCCCATTTCATAGCAGGAAATCTACCCGATCACCTTACTGAATGATGTCCAGAAGTAAAGTCCAATTTCCCAAACTTCTGTGCATGGTAGCCATGCTTCTCCATAAGATCCATCCATGTTACATAATGTGGATCTAGACCTTTGAAGTTATTCCAAGATTCTGTTAAATGAGTGAAAAGACCGCTCCACATAGCTAGGAAAAAAAATTATGAGTGATTAGTACCCCTCACCTACAATATGATAGAGCAAGGAATACAAAGTATTACTCTTCCAAATCTTACTTCATAATCAATACAAGCAACAAAATTTACTCAAATAATCCCAGAATTGCAGAAGAAAGCCCTATCTTTCCAGGTGCTATGTAATCATTAAATCAAGTTTTCATTAGATCAGAAAATATGATTCTTGATTTCTGAAAGAAAATGGCATAGTAGTACAGATCCTGATCTGTATTTACATGTGTTTCAGAGTATTAATTCCCCTTACTACAGTTAGATTTAACATGAGTTTAAAGTTAAGTATATTTGTGGACAGAATTACAGTATAGTATTTTCGCAAATACAATATGCCCTCAATTTTATACTTTTTAGGTAATCTACTTCACTACCAATTGCAGAAACAAAGTGAGAATATTAAAGAAGATACCAAGAAGAAAGGAAACCAAGGCAAGAGCTGCAAAGGAACTATAAGGGAAGATTGTTTTAGTGAATTCCTATTTCTTTGCAGCTTATCAAGAATCATTCACTCTTTCCAATTCTAATTTAGAGTTAAAGGTAGTCCCAAAACAAAACTAAATCATTTCACAAGCCATAGAAATACCCTGTAAGCAAAGTGCATCAACCCCTCACGGCAGTACTTGTCCTTTCCCCACCCCAAACCCCTTTTTCCCACCATCTCTTTTGGTATCATCCCTGACACCTCCACAATAGATGCACCCTCAGTTCTTTGCAAGTATCCAAGCTCCTGGCTAAGCAAAAGATGTCTTGCTTGGGTTCAGAGTCCCACATATGAGCTCAGTGGTCACGGCTACCTATAATTGTACACATAAATGATGAATTATTTAATTCATTATGCAGTTTCTTTCTCACAGGAGTACTAACCTGCTATTTTCACAAACTTCTTAAAATTAAATAACTAAAAATAAAGTCATTGCTCTTAGCAATAAAAATTGGCTGAAAGACTCAAGCATCAAGAAAAGGAAAAAAAGGCTGACTGCTTATTCATGTAACGTCATCCACTTAAAATGTGACCATGAGAAAAAAAAATAGGGACTTGGTAATCAATAAAGGGAATATTAAAAATGTAACACTGCATTTGGCCACCTTTGCTTGCTGCTTTTTTCAGTGTATGCTTTGAGAAGAAGGGGGATCTCTTTTACAGCTACAGATTAAAGAGGGTCTTTGCAAAAACCGAAAAAGGTAGAAATGTTTCAAGATGTAGCCTTTGATTGAGGAATATAACTTCTTTTTATCTTCCTAGCAAGTTCTGCAAGTATGAAATGGAACACAGAACAACAATCACATTAAGTAAAGGAAAACATGGAAGTATTCGATTAAAGCTACTGGAATATGCATCATGTATGTAGTGGCAACAGCTACCACTTTATTCACCTGTTATTATTTATTACTCTTTGCTGAATACAGGAAAGATATTTATAAACTTTGTACTGGGAAGAGAGAGTAGCTCTGAATGTAATTTCAGCACCGCAGAAGAACAAATGGATGATTTCTCTATAAATCCTGAAGATTTAAAAAAAATTGGAAGCTTCAGTGGAGTTTGTAAAAAGATTTGGGAACTTACACTTCACTGAAAAAAGGAGAACAAAAAAAAGGAGAAAACATAAGAAATTGAAAAGAGAAACAGATGAAAGAGCACCATAAGAATTCAAACACAAACTAAAAAAAAAAACAAAAGAAAACAAAACAAATCCCATTAAATAATTTCAAATTTCCCACCATTACCACATATTTAAATTAACATGTGCAAGTATTTATCTGATGTTTTGCTTGATTCTACCTGCGCGAGAAGGACAACAAATTGGAGAATTCGTGTAGGCATTGAGAAAGACAGTGCCATGTCTTTTCATAAAATTTATGGAAGGTAAATTCACAGTCTGATTTCCTGGAAAAAATGTCAAGCGTCCATCCTGTAATCAGACAAAAGCAGCACATAAACAGCATTAATGCAATGTATTGGCTGCATTAATTCAGAAGGTCTAAGTAGACCAATATAAAATGGATCACTTTTGAAAAAGTGCAATGGAAAAGATAACTGGGCTCCTTTACAGTAAAACTAATTCCACTGTAACACTATACATATACCAAGCTCCAGTTCTTCAGGGCTGGGGTCCTACTATGACACATTCAGTGGGAATAGGCATAGTGAAGGGTAACAAGGAGTAAGGCTGAATCCTAATGTAGATATGTGCACTAGCACATATATATATATATATATATATATATATTTCACATATATATTTCACACATATGTGAAACCAACATTGATCCCTCATCCTTTTTAAAGGTTTATCCATACGACTTCTCTGTGAACTTTGAAGCTACGGACCAGAAAAGGGATCAGAAAGCTAAAGGAAGGCTATTCTCCCACAGAAATCCCACCCACAATGGGTCCCTTTTGATACTTTCATAATGTTAATTTCATTCTCACCTATTTGTTTAGACAGAGCTTTTAATCAGTAACTTTAAAAAGATTAAACATTTTGAATAGGTAATTTTACAGTAAAAGATTATCATCACATGAAACCAGGTTTCATGCAGAGTGCCATATTTCATGCAATTGTGTTTTAGCTGTCACTTTTTTTCCTTTCCTTCCTTGAATTAGATGTGCCAACACAGCCCCAGCCTGACTGGCTCTTTAGTGAATAGAGAGGCGACAGTGCATCTGCAGTTTTAACTGCAGAAAAAAGTAATTCCTGCCATTTGGTTTCTGGCAGAAATACTCTTGGATAATCCAGCACTGTAGAGAGTCACTTCATTTGGAACCAGTAGAGCTAACTGCGGCATCCCAGCCTCTGAAATCAGCTCATATCATGAGAACACGCTAATTTTGTATACTACTAATTTTGTATACAACTAAATGGCATCTTTAACAAGCACTCAGTAGGACAAACTGAAAATAAAGCTGTTATATGCAATAGGAACTTGAACAAAACTTTGGGCTGGAAGTGCCCTTTAGACAGTTGTCCTGGTTCCAGTCAGGATAGGGTTCATTTTTGTGGTAGCCAGGAGGGGACAAGGCTAACACATGGAGGTTACTGTGTACCACCTCATGTCATTTTCCAGGAACAAGGGAAAGGGTTCCTTCCAGGGTAGTGTGGCAGCAGTCAGGTACTGGTTGGGCTGCACATAGTATAGTGGTGAGCATTCAAATGTGAATTGCTCACTTCTCTTGGACGTTTTTACTATTAATGTTGTTGCTATTACTGATCTAGCTCTGCTGATTGTAGTAAATTGTTCTTACCCCAACCCATGACCTTTATCTTTTGTGCCTCCAATTCTCTGCTCCAGCCTGCCACAGAGGAACAGGAGCGGGACAGAGGAGTGAGCAAGTGGCACATGGTTTGGAGTGATTTCAGCTGGAACACTAAATTGGAGAATACCATTCCTAAACCATGACAAAAGTACACAACTGCTCTGCAGTCCTATCAACAACACATTCTTAAGTTTCTCCAACAAAGTCTTGTTTGAACAGCTGGAGACAAGAGTTCTTTATATTGATACTGTGATACCACATTCAATGACACAGCAGCAAAAGAACTCCACGTACTTTTTGCCACAGTATGCTTGGTGTCCTGCGACATGATTATTGTTTCTATAGATGACAGGGTATTCAGTGAAAGTAATAAGCATCTTGAATTGGCTGAGAAGCTGGAAATCAACAAAAATTGTTTCTGGAAATCCATCCCCTAAGAACTGTGTAGGATTTCTAGGTTTTTAAACATCTAAGGAAATAAAATTAACACAAACAAGCACCTTTCATCCAGGAACTTGAGCTGCATTGCAAGCAAAGTCTGTCATCCATCACATAGTTAATTTCAAGTAGCAATTCAGGAGCTGAACTGCCTCCTAGCACATTTCACCAGGAAACCCTTGGAATAGCACAATGCCTGATGTGACACAGCAGCACAAAGCTAGTTAGCACAAAGCTAGTTCAAGCAAGCAGGCCAAACACAATCCAGCATCACTGAGAAGAAAATTTTTGTCCCACTTGGCAAAATAGGTGTGATTCCTTCACAGGCAATGTGACCCACCACAAAAAAAGTCAGGCACCCCTTCTAATAAAAGTCTTGACCTTTTAACACCCTGAAGGACTTCAACTTTTTTTTTTCCTAGAAAAACTTAGTTTCAACAGTACCCAATCCTTCCTATTCTCTACTGGTGAATGTAATCAAAATGGTTCATCTATTTCTACCTTCAAAATAATCTCAGGAAAAAAGCTTACATAACACATTTCTTGTACTACATTCTTCTTTGTATGCACTATGCAAATATGACACTTCTCAAAACCTTGTTCTTAATTGTTTACGTAAGAATTCCACAAATATTGTGTGTTTTACCTTTCTTTTTTTCAAGAGTTACCTCATTAATCCCTGTAATATAGTTTACAAGAATTTCCTGCTTAAAGGGGACATACAAAAATTCACCAAAGATTTGTCTGCAGCCTCTACTAGCATCTGGATATAAAATGGACATTGACTAACCATCAGAACCTTAAATACTGTTATTTTAATTATTGGTAAACAGGCTTTTAGTAAAAGCTGAAAATCTGGAGAAAAACATATGCATTATTTCGGAATATTAAGAGAGATGACTTACTGAAAAGAAAACTAACAGAAAATAGAGTCAAAGAAATGAAAGTCAATAAGGAGCTATTATATCAATAAAGAAGGAAACATTTCTTTATCTTTGAAATCACAACAAATGTGTTTAAAGATGGGGTTTGAAAAAAGATTATACACATTTACTAGATATTTAGGAAAAAATAATCCCAAGAAAAACAGGCAGCAGGCAAGAAGCCAACTGCTTTTATCTGGGCAGTCAAGGATGGAAGCCCAAGAAGGCTAGGAATCAAACTTCCTCAATAGTGAAAGAGAAGTAATGAAATGTGAAAACATCTGCAGCTTAACACCACAGAGCTTATGTTTGATTCCACAAGGAGTGTTCAAATGAGTTAAGAGAAACCAAGGCTTCTCAGAGTAAAACAAACATTAAAGCATTTCCAGAGTACTGGGTGGGCACAGTGACAAAACTGTGACGATACACGCAAGAATTACTACTCGAGTGGAAAAATTTCTGTGTCTGAGAGTTAAACCAAATGTACTAATAAATCACTGTAATGAAGTCGATAGATGCCAACCACTATAGATAGATGTCTGACAAGTTTATTGTGCTGTTATACCTTATAAGAGCCTCAGTAAACCGGTATTCGATGCCCAGTAAGTCAGTAATTTCAACCGTGATTACAGAAATCCTCTATCCTATTCGTTGTGGACACTTAACATTCTTAGGATTTACAATGTGCAGGACCACACGGTTTAGTGACCTTGCTTGCCATTAGGTTTTTCAAGCCAACCGAAGGGCATTCACTTTACACACCAGCCCTCGTTCCAGTGGCGGCAGCTCTGCCACAAGAGTCCTGCTGGCACGCCCTCCTCTCGGGGGACGACCTGTACCACACCGCACCGTGGGAGCCACCTGCGCAGAAGTTTTCGGCTGCTGTAATGCCCCTGATGCGAGCACGGCGCACCCTCCTGGGAAGCTGGTCGCGTTTGGTTTGAAACACTGGGGTGAACACTCAGGGTAGGAGTGCCTCGCCACAAGGCGGCCCCCGCCGAGCCCCCCGCGCCGCGGGCGTCCTGCCCGGTGCGCTCCCGTGTACGCATGCCCGTGTCTCAGGCCTGGGCCATGCACCCATACGGCTGCGGTGCTTCATCCTCGGCAGTTCCGTCCAGGCCACGGCCGAGGATTTTCCCGCCCTCCCTTACCTGTCAGGGTGCCCTTCCACGCTCCCGTCACTCACCAAGGAGTCGCAGGCCACCAGCACCACGTTAGATCGTGACTGGTCCCCGGGGGCGGCGGGCCGCGGCCTCGCTCCCGCCCCAGCGGCCATGAGGAGCAGCGCCAGCGCGGCTCGCCCCAGCGGTCCGCCGTCTCGCATCGCCCTACCACCGTAGCCCCCAGCTCCCGAACCAAGAGGAGCAGCAGCTCCGAAAGCAGATTCCGGGGCTCTGGCCACAGCGAAAGACTTCACCCCACCGCGCTCTACTCGCTGACTGCGGCCTACAACTCCCACAGTGCCCCGGGCGGCGGCCTGCAGTTCCCAGCGTGTCCCGGGACACGGGAACTACATCTCCCGCAATGCCCCAAGAGAAAATGGCGGCTGCCCTGACGCGTCACTGCGCCGCCGTTGGAGTGCGCATGTGGCCGGGCGGTGGCTGAGGTGGCGGCGGCGGCGGCTGGAGGTGCGGCAGGACGGGGGGGACTGTTGGCGAGGTGCCATGGTGGCCTGGCTCGGTGCACCAGGGGAACCTGGGGACCCTGAGGGGCTGCGGCCGTGGATTGCCTCCCCAGGCGGTCCGCGGGCCCGTACCCCACCCGCATGCTGTGCTGGATGGCCTCGCTCTGGGGGCCGGTGGTCTCCCTGGTGCCCGGGTTTGCTCCGAAGTGGTATTTTGCTTGTAGGTGACTGTGCAGCTCATGCTGGACAGGGCCCGCAGTGGGGTGCGTTTGTGATGGCCGAAGCATCTCTTCCCTCGTAGGAAGCCAGTTATCTCCAGGAGCTGCTGAGGAATGCAAGTCCGACACATTTCTTTATAGGTTTTGAGGGAATCTTTGAGATTCGGTGTCATCCTATGTAGTTTTCATTGCTAAATTAGCAATAAAAAAGGGGCTAATTCAACCATTGCTTTATTTTTGCTTTGCAGCTCTTTAAAAGTTTTTTTGTTTTTCAGCTGGTTGCTTTTTTCATCTTTTTGGGTGCTGGCACCAGCACTGTTGTTTCTCAGTCTCATTCTATCTCACAGCTTCGATTGTGGTGTTTCTAAAGTTTGTTTTGGTGTACAGCATACACCAAAAACGGTGCATGATTATGTTAAAAAGCATGAATGCCTCTTTGCTGTGTCTTTTAATGTTTTTTTCTTTTTTGATTAATGCTATAGTCAGAAGCAGGGTCTGTCTTCAGTGTGCGTGAAGGGAGAGGAGCAGGGTGGGCCACACTGGAGTGTAAGTGACAGATGTGGTGCTGATGTAGAAAGCACACAAGAAAAGCCCTGATTCTTAGCAGCCCCTGGAACACATTTCTCGGGCAATAGGGTTCTTAAGGACGGTTCACTGCTTAGTTTCTTTTAAAGAGGAGCTGCTATGTGAAGGGGGTTTTCTCCTAAGTCTGACTACAGGCTCTTAAATCTTGACCTGTAGAAGAAGTTTAATTCTTTAATTAAGCTACTTTGTATCATTTAACTGTTTGAAATAATGACTGAATTCTGCATTGGAGCTAAATGTGAGTAGTTTTGAACCATGTCATTTATTTAGCAGTTTCTAATGCTGTATGCATTTTGGCATACTGCACTATATTTTTCTGTTTAAAATAACTTCTGTACAATAAAGGTATAAACATTTTGTATGTGTCAGAATATTTTTTTGCAAGAACTGATGATATGTTCTTTGTATTTAGCAGCCACAATGTCAAATAAGGAGGTGAAGGCAGCATTAAAGAGTGCTAGAGACGCAATAAGAAATAAAGAGTATAAGGAGGCCTTAAAACATTGCAAGGTAATTCATTTTATACTTGGAAGGTAAGTTTGGGGCTTTTTGCACATTTTGTTCTTTTTCCTATATCTCTACAACCGTTTAATAGTGCAGAGTGTAGAAGTGCAGAGTGTAAAGTACCTTATTGATGTGATAGTTGAGATGGATTTTCAGATTTAACTTAGTATTTGTGTTAGTTTCCCACATGTAAATTTTCATTCCCGTTCCTTTTGAATTTGCTTACATGTGGCGATAAGAGTATTGAATCTAGAATGATAGAGATAAAAATCGATTTCTAACCCAGACCTGATAGGAGTGCTTTAATTGCTGAGCTGCAGGTACAGGTTACTAGCTGAGCACTTCAGGTGTGAAGCATCCTCTGGCGTAAGGAACTGAAGTTACTAATCTCAGCATCTTCGTTGGAATTACTTAACTTCTAATATTGCCATATAAAATAATCCACCAAACTGTAGTGATGAAACTCAGTACATGGATCTGTAAGTTACATTTCTTTCATCAGTTTTACTTAAAATTGTATATTTTTAGGCAGTCTTGAAGCAAGAAAAAAATAACTACAATGCTTGGGTATTCATTGGCCTGGCAGCTGCTGAGTTAGAGCAGCCTGATCAGGCCAAAGGAGCATACAAGAAGGCTATTGAACTTGAACCAAACCAGTTGCTGGCATGGCAGGTATGTGAATGTCCATTTTTTGTTTCCCTCAGAAGTGTCACTATGGAGTTGAATATAGGAATAAAGCAGAGTTAAGACTTGTATCTTGTTTTCTTGAGGCCCTTAAGTTCCACAGAAGCTTTGGAGTAGATGAGGTTCCTGTTAGGTTTGTCCAATGTAAAACCATGGTGAATTTTATTTTCGGTATAGTTGAGTTTGTATTTCTTGTGAGGCTACACAGCTGTGAGACATGCAAGGGAGAACACAAATTGAAACAAATACAGTAAATTTGTCCATGTAAAATTTTCTATGCTTGTAGCTCAAGAAACACTTTGCAGTTCTTCTCTTACAGAGAGAAAGTGTTTTATCTAGTAATGTATTTTTCCAGCTTTCAGCATCAAGTGGATTTTTAATTAATGTTGTTACTTGAAGGCAGAAGCATACATTTAAAATATATGTGTGGTGTGTGCATTACAGCCCATTGTAATACAGATTTACACAACCTACAATTTTGTTGTTTATTGATTCATGAAACATAAGGTTTCGTATTAAGTCTGTTGCTGATATCAACAATCAATGTTTTTCTAAGATAATAAGGTTCTTAGTATTTTCAGTATAAATGCTATTTTAAAGTGTAACTGTTGGGGCCTGAATTCAGTGTATGTTGAAATTTTCTCACTTATACAATTAGATTCTGGCTTTCTTGATACAGTACTTGGGTATATATATATTAT
>VWZS01000167.1:250736-274374 GCA_013397075.1 Rhabdornis inornatus
GCTTTCAGCATCAAGTGGATTTTTAATTAATGTTGTTACTTGAAGGCAGAAGCATACATTTAAAATATATGTGTGGTGTGTGCATTACAGCCCATTGTAATACAGATTTACACAACCTACAATTTTGTTGTTTATTGATTCATGAAACATAAGGTTTCGTATTAAGTCTGTTGCTGATATCAACAATCAATGTTTTTCTAAGATAATAAGGTTCTTAGTATTTTCAGTATAAATGCTATTTTAAAGTGTAACTGTTGGGGCCTGAATTCAGTGTATGTTGAAATTTTCTCACTTATACAATTAGATTCTGGCTTTCTTGATACAGTACTTGGGTATATATATATTATNAAGGGATTAGCAAATTTGTATGAGAAACCCAACCAAATAGATGTCAAAGGAGACTTAGCAGATGTTTACCAAAAACTCTTGGAACTCTATGAAAGGTAAAGGGTATCAAATGCCATAAATTCAGTCTTAAGGTTTCTAGTTCAGTGAATGCCATTGGTGATATACAGTATAGACTTTGGGTTTTTAAAGCCTTCTCACATGAGTGATGTGGCCCTTTTGCTAATGTTTTCTCTACTTAGGTAAGGTTTCTTTTTCCTGTCTCTTTTGGTAGAGCAAAAACTCTTAGTTTATTTGTTTCTTTACTTAGTTTACTTGTACTTAAGGCTAGTGTTAGGGAATTCCATGTTACCCTACTCCCATCTAAACTCACTGCCTTGAAGCATTTATCTCTGTTAGTTCATTGCCCGCATTAATAAGAAGGCATATTTTTCACTGCTTTAAGATCACAGCATATGTGTCGTGCAATTCATAGAGGTACAGTTCTAAACAAACCTAAATCAGCTGTAACTGTCGCTGACTGTAGTGTTTGGTTGTTCTCTTGTTTTGAAAACTGATCAAAAAGTCCCTAAAAGTAGTATTTTTTTTATTCAGAGCAGCAATGAGTAAAACTTCTGGGGAAAGTTGTAGTATTTATTCTAAGTATTAGTTTGACAACTGAACTTACTGAAAATTATTTGTCAGAATTTGAAAAAATTATACTAATATATTAAAAATTTAGCTTGTTTTGGGGGGATTTTCTTCCTCCTTTCTAGTGGTGACAAGCAGAAATGGTGTGATGTATGTAACAAGCTTGTGGAACTATACCATCAAGAAAAGAAATATTTAGAGGTAGGTCAAGCACTTTCTTTTTTCTAACAATAGTTTTCCATTTCATCTAACTACTTTTCATCAAGGAATCCCCGCTCTTACAGGCCAAGACCACTTAAGATCTCCTTGTGGACCACAACCAGAAAGAACTGATTTTAACTCTATTTTGTTGTTTCCACTGGATGAGACTTGGATGCAATCCATTAAGCTGACAGAACTGGGAAAGACTATTAATGTTGAGACTAAAAGGCAGAATATCATTCTTCTGTTGTATTTCTAGAAATCAAAAATGGTATCAAATGCACATTTACATGCAGTATGTGTGAGTCAGGTGTCCTTGCCTGGCTTGGCCAGTACTGGGTGTCCGATGAGCCTTTCACTGGTGGGGTGATCCCTTCCTAGACTGTTACTGAAGCTTCATTTTAGAGGGTGAGGTGGGATATGTGCACAACCTGAACCCGACTGTGTGTGTCTTATGTGCTGCATTCCCAGCACAATGATAAGGGCATGAAAAGGGCAACACTGGTATTGCAAAAATCATCGTAACACTGGTCAGTACCATGAGGTGGTGTTGTTAAATGCCTGTGTGGTTCAATAGTAATGTTTCCTGCAATCTCTATGGTATTGTTACAGAATGTATATCTTGGAGGTATGCTGTTCACTTGGCCTTCGGAAAGGGTGTTTTCTTACATGGTGGTGCATGATTGTACTCCATGTCATCTTCCCGCCTTTCCTCCAGCATTGGAACATGAGAAATTTTACAGAGCATGGAGCTGAAGACTATTCATTAGTTCCAAAGCCTCACTGTATACCAGCTTCTTTAACTAAATTTAATGCTAATAGTTTAGCATATGAAGGCATACTTACTCTATATGGAACAAGAAACTGAAGTTAGCCTTCAGGGTCCTATTTTTTTAGTTCTGTTGACTTTTCCACACTGGAATTTCAGTGTGGACTGCTGCTTTTGTTCTCTTTCCTTTTGTAGTGCTCTAGATCTTTAGGTCTACTTTTACTGTTGATTTCCTCCAGGAACCAGAGTCAGAATTCGTATATTTTTTATGTTCTCTACCTTATTTACTGTTCTTTGGAAGGTGGAGAGGTTCCACACAGTCCTTTGGGACTTGCTATTTATTTAATCAGAAAGCAGGTGAATCTGAGTTACTTTAAACTGTGTTGTCTACCCTAGAGTGATAGTTTGATACCAGAGGGGTAATCCAAGAATGAGTTCTACTGTTGTCTGTGTACTTTTGGCAAAGAAACAGAGTGTGCAGGATCTGGTTTCTGAGCAAGGACAGAAAAAAAAAGCCGAGATGACATCTTACGTAGGAATGCCAAGTTCATAACATAGTTTATACTCATAGTTCATAAATAAGAACATATATATATATATGTATACATAGTTCATAGTTCATAAATAGGAGTTTATACTCTTGTTTAGGCTAAACATAGCCTAAACAAGAGTATAAAAAGACTGAACCGGGGAGGGTTTTAGGGTAATAAGCAATTATAGTATGTATGTGATGACTGTATATAAGCGATGCACTTGCAGAGGATCTGAATGCACGCTAGGTGGGGCAGTCCCCCGTGCAGCCCTTACTCAGTGAATAATGCTGACTTCTTAAAGCTACATTGGTGTTAAGGAGTTTATTTACCCGGTTTCCAGTGAATTTTGGTGACAAGTTGACTACTTACATCGGACTTTCAGGTCTTTAAAGAGTAACAGCATGGGTCATTTGTTCCTGTTGACAGGTGGCTGAAACTTGGCAGAAGCTAATAAGGATGAAACAGGAGGAAGGTGCAGAAAAGGCAGAGCTTCATCAACTTTGGAGGAAGATGATCCATTTACTGAAAGACAGTACAAGGAATCAGGATAATAAGACTGGGCAGTTGGTAATGTTTCTCACTCCTTGTTCAGCTAGGTACATATATATGTGCTGCGACGGTGAGGGAAGATGCACATAATCAGTATGATTGGTAATGCAAGCTTCATTTATTTCCAGTTACAGCAGTCTTTTATACCCGAACAAACAATGATTAGTCAGTTCTTAAAGGTTACAATTGTATCTATATGATTTCTTTCTCACCAGGGTCCTTCCTTGTTCTCATGAGAGACTTTGCTTAATCTCTGTCAGCAGGAAAGCAGGGTTACAATGTTTTTTGCTACATCAGTACATGAGTACATATTGAAAATATCAGTACATGCGGCTTGTTCTTGCTATATCAATACTGTCCTTGCCACTTCATCAGGGAAACTGCTTAAAGAACATTTCACAGGCCTAGCTCAGCAGGGAGACTGCTTAAATAACATTTCCATAGAATCATAGGCCTGCTCTTCGAGCCATTCTTCAACATATATGTGCAGTGCAACTAGTAATTGAAGCCTGTTTGTCTGGGTTGACTGTCTCAATGTTCAGAGATGCTAAGCTTCTGAGGAAAAGCTGGGCAGTTTTACCTTCTGACAAAAACAGCAACTGTGCAGCAGTCTGAGATGAACCTTAGGTGTAATGAGTCACCTAAATTCTTCACAAGTTGTTATATCATGGTTCATTCCACTGGGTGCAGTCCTTCGGTAACAGACTGCTCCACCATGGATCCTCTTGCTCTCACATGTTCTTACACCTCTCTCTGCCTGTAATTGCTGTTGCGCTGGTTTTTTCACCTTCTTGAATCTGTTATCCCAGGGGCACTACCAGCATTGCTGATGCTCTCAACCTCAGCCAACAGCATGACTGTCTTGAAGCCAGCTAGCATTGACTCTGTTGGACATGGGGAAAGTTTCTAGCAGCTTCTCATAGAACCCACCCCACTTAGCATCACATTAGGAAAGCTTTGCCACACAAAACCAATACAGATGTTCTTCATAACAGCAATCTTCCCCCTGCTTTCATCCAAGTGGAAGAGATGGCTTTGTGAGGTTTTTCCATTTCCTTGTACCTATTCTTTATCCTAGATAGGAATATTTTGGTTCAAATTTTCTTTTCTCCTCTAGATGTTAAGCTTTAAATTCTTAGGAAACTGTCAAAGCTGATTGAAACCAAACAGAATGATCATGGATTATACTCATTCTGTGTTCTCTGTGGACTAAGTTAATTTTATTTTATCTGTTCTTGGAAGATGAACTTCATTCAACATGAAAGGTGGAAATTTCTCATCTCCAGTCTGCTTGATAGCAGTGCTTCAGAAAGGACAAAATACAAATTGAAGTAATTTCAGATGGCAGAAAATTGAATCTGGATCTCTACTTTTGAGAAGGCAAAAGCTTAAACTTATGAGCTAGTGTAGAGAAGAGGTGCTGCAGGCAGCACTGCTTTCTTTTTCAGAAGGAAAAAATATTTTAAAAATAGCATAAACATCAGGAATAGGTTTCACAGGCAAATCTACAGTTTACTGCAGTTTTGAGTAATGCAGTTGAACCTGGAAGGATGTGGACCTGAAGGCAACACACTTCAGTATTGCTCTAGTGACAAGCTGTGTACAACATTTTGTTTAGCGTGCTTGTTTGTAAGCCTGCACTCTGGTGCCTGTGTTCCCTAATATATAAGGAGTCAAGAAAAAAAGATGTCTAGACCAGAGTGGAGAGAAGGGCTGACAGCTAACCTTACAGGATAGTAACCAAATTTCCTTCTTTGAATTGGGATTAGGTTTGAAAAAGAATGTATGTTCTTAAAAATTTTACCTTCCTTGTACCACCTTACATGTGGCAACATTTTATTGCTTCATCTTGTACTAGACAACTTAGATGCTTTAGATGCTGAGTGCTGCTTCATGATAAGGAGCTTGCTTCATGACTTCATCTGTTCATAGCACTAGTGTAAACTTAATGAGTAGGATCTAGATAATAGCATGGAACTATCCACTTTAATATGGAAAGGCTGGAAACCATGTCCTCTAAGGAGCAGATGATAACTTTGGGTTTTCTTGGTTTGGAAGAGACTGAGGGCTGCCCTGTACTGTCTGCAGCTTCCTGAGCAGGGGAAGTTGAGAGGGACATGCTGAGCTATTCTTTCTGGCATCTAGTGATAGAACGTGTGGGTCTGGTTCACAGGACTTGACATGTGGCAGCATTTCTTTACCAGAACGGTGGTCAAACATTGAAGCAGCCTTTCTAGAAAGTCAGTTGATGCCCCAAATCTATCAGTGTTCCAGAGGCATTTGGTCAATGCCCTTAATGATATGCTTTAGCTTTTGGTCAGATCTGAAGCGCTCATGCATGTGGACTAGATGATTGTTGTTTTATGTTCCTTCTATCTGAAACATTCTGTTCTATGAAGATAACATCTCCCTAGATTAATTTTTTTTGCACTAATAACAAAAACACTTTATGTTATTTCAGCTTTTGACTGCATTTGAACATGCGCTGCACTCTGCTGACACTGTTCCTGGGGACAGCCACCAAAATCTTTACAAAGACTTCATAGAGTGCTTATCAAAAGTAAGGTTATGTTAAACCTTATGTTTAAGGTAACTTATGTTTAAGGTAAAACTGTGTTAAGCCTTTCCAGTAAGAAAATACATGCATTATTTCACATCTGAGAACTCACACAAATAACTGTTTACTTTTTTTTCCTTTCAAGTTTCCTCATGAAGTAGCTAGATTGGAAAAAGCCTGTCGTGATATGGTGGCTTTGTACCCTACTGTGAGTTACCCTTTGGAAGTACTTTGCTTGCACTTTGTTCAGTCAGGTGAGTAGGATGGATTTAGGCATTTCTGGGGCTTAAATTTTTTGAATAGTTGTTTTTGTGACAATCTGTTAACAAGTATTTACCTTGCACAAAGAGTGTACGAGTACACTCGTTACTTCTGTGTTACATTTCTGGAAATAAAGTGTTTAGTCCTATGGTTTGTCATTTCCCATCTCTGAGTAACTGAGTAATCACTCTAAGTGACAAAAACCTCCTGTGAGTTAAATCCAGCTCTTTGAAGTCTCAAAGAAAAAATGCCTTACTTGAAAAGCACCCTCTCCAGATAAAGGATGATTAGCTTCTTGACCTTTTAAGAAGAAATGAAAGAGTGTTAGCCTGTGTTCTGAGATTCATGGTGGACTGCACTTAGGTTATTCTTGACACAGATTCTATTTTATCACCAAAAAAAAAACCGAAAACAGATAAACATTTGTGAAACTCGGTTAGGAAGTGTGCCTTGTGAACAGGGAATAAATAGTTCTATTTATTTTTTATTTTAATTTAGATCTTTTCTGAGTAGAAAAGGAGAATCTTTGAGGGGGAAAAAGAAAACATGGTGTATTCAGAAGTGCAGGGATCTGAAATTATGCGTTACTATTTTGAGTCATTTACCTAAACAACCTTGTAATAGTGTTGGACACTTTCGCATCATTTTCAAAAGTAATTACTAGATTTTAGCTTTTCATTTTATTGTTTAATGCATCAGAAGTAGATTTTATGTCTTTTTAAAGCAAGGAAACCAAATCAGAAAAAAAACCCTCTAGAAACAGCTTTCAGCTTAGGTAGAAAAAGACCTTTTCCTGTTTTGAAGAAATGGAATATGGTAGCAAAATAAAGCAAGTGAGAATTTTTCACTTTGTTTTTGAAAGTATGAAGACAAATGAGGCCCAGACTCTCAGTTTGTAAAGTGCTTGAAAATGCTTTATATTTTGGAGAAACAGGCAGAAACTAATTTTCAAAGGAAAAGGTTAGTGCAGTTCTTGTATATTAACACTCTAGCAACATCTCACTGTCCTACAGGCTTCTTGGAGGGGGAAGGATGCTGCTTATGTTTTAGTAAGGCTGTTTGTTTAAATCTGAGTTACGTGTTTTAATCCTTCATGTCCTGCACTGCTCGTAGGCTTGTTAATTCGGATGCATTGTAAAGTCACCTCTAGCAAATGCAGATGATAGCAACTGTTATCTCTCATGAATCAATATTTTTTTTAAGAAAATAATAGTTGGAAGGTTGTTGTAACAAGTCACAAAGTTCCTGTAAACATTACCAAGTCTGTGATTACAGCTAAACACAAACGTCAGAAGTTAGTGGCATCAATTAAAATTAAGCTAAAACATTAAATTATATGGTTTCACAACAAGGTAGTTTCAGCAAGTTTATCACAGCAAATTGGTAGGTACACCATGTGTCTTCTGAAAGGAAATTATTTTGATTTATGTGTGGCAGATTTTGACATGTGGACATTCAGCTGAACTTACTTCAGTGAAAAGCATATGAAGTGATTAATATTTATTAATAAAGGAAGTATACCTGGAGTAATTTAGCAAAAGTGGTTATTCCAGTTTCAGACTGTCAGTTTATTTTGTTTCACACTACTGAGTATTTAGATTACTTCTTGGGTTTTGGTTTTTTTAATAGGATAGAGGATGATAAGTGTGCAGTGCCTTTAGAAAATCACTTTGAACTTGAAGTATAAGGATTATTTACATAGGTAAAATAAACTGTTGCAGTTGTTTTTTTAGTCTAAACCCCTGCAAAATGTGTCTTTTTCTGAAACCAGGTACTTTGTCAGAAGAGGCCCTGCACTGTTTCTCTAGGCTTTTCGAGATGGATGCAAACAGTGGTCCAGGCATCATTGGTTTTGGTATAAAATGCCTCAAAGAAAATAAATACAAGGATGCTGTTAAGAGTCTGACTGAAGGTAAATGTGTAATAGGAGATGTAAGTAGTCTGTAACTTGAACATCAGCTTTAGTTTATGTTGAAAAGTTAGGAAATCTTATACTTGTGTAGTAGGTTGCAAATTCTAGGACCAGCTAGATTTTAAAAGAACGCTGAATGCTTTGTCTGCTTGTGTTGAGATTTTTTTAATGTAGCTTTAAGTGTAACATA
The DNA here is from genome assembly GCA_013397075.1 of Rhabdornis inornatus. Classification (NCBI taxonomy): domain Eukaryota; kingdom Metazoa; phylum Chordata; class Aves; order Passeriformes; family Rhabdornithidae; genus Rhabdornis; species Rhabdornis inornatus. Next base: position 258,684 of record VWZS01000167.1, read on the forward strand.
TCTGAAGTGTTTCATTTTTATTATAGTCAGCTGTGTATGTTTTGTAGTAAGCTATTTTTAATCCTACTGTTATTTGGGAAATAACTATATGAAACACTAAATGGAGCAATAGCAATAAATGAAGAAATATGGAATTTATGAAGTAAAATGTAATGTGCCTTCTCCAGTAGAGAAGGTAGAGTCATTGCATTACTCTACCTGTACAAAGATGACTTTTCTCTGAAGTTACTTAATTTTAAAACCCCTTTAACACTTACATTGGGTAAAGACTTACATTGAGTATCCAGAGAGAAATATTTTAAGTTTCTTTCTTTTTGTTGTTTTACAGTAACCATATTTGCTGAAGACTTGGCTTAGTCACCTGTAAATTAACTTGCTTATGGCAAGCTAATTTACAGATGAGTAAATGAGGAAATGGCAAAGCTCTTTCCAAAGTACTCATAAGTGGGAAAATGAGACTGCACACTCTCAGTGTGCTGCTGTGGCAGCTTATAGTGAAAACTGGGTAAATAATTGAAATGTAAGCATTCATGAGTCAGTCAGACTGTGCTGTGATGTCCTGCATCCATTTTCCTAGGTTTAGAATAAGATTGTTTCTGAAATGGGATTTTGGAATATTCTGCAGTGAAACAATATCTTGCCTAAAATATGAAATAAAAGTTTCATGTGCTGAAGAGCACATGAAGAGGAAAAAGTGTTCCTTGGAAAACAAATTCTTCTGGCTTAAATGGCCCCTATATATTTTGACAAAAAATAGTATTTTATTTTAATTGTTAAGTTGTTTTTCGATTTTTATTTTTACATATAGACTTTGCTTACAGCGGAGAGAACACGAACACAAGGCTCTTGCTATAATGTGTAAATATGGAGACTTTGGAAATAATGTCTGTTCCAACAAGCCGTGTGTTTTCATCTTAGGCATTGAGGCTTCCAGGCATTATTTAGTAGTTATGTATCAGAAAACATTAGTGAGTCTTTAATTTCAGTTTTATTAGTGAATCCTTAATTAAGGCAGGTTCATCAGAAAGTTTCAGTGTATGTAAAAATTAAGCCTAACTTACATGCTTTTTCGTTTTTGCCTTGTTGCGTGGAAGCCTCTGTGTCCAAAACAGTCTAAAATAAGACTCAGGAAAAAAATACTGCGAGTCTTACTATCTGATTTATAGTTTTTGATGGCATTATATGGAAATAAAGTATCTACTAGCTACAGTGTCATTGCAACCCTAAGCAACTTTTTTAAGTGTCTTTTTTAAACTCTTGCTAGGTTTGCAGAAGACTAATCAGTGTCCAGCAGCATGGCGTTATTTAGCAGAGGCACAGATGAAAATCCATGAGCACAGGAGTGCTGTCCTGTCCTGTAATCAAGGTAACTGCCTGCTAATTGAAAGAGCAACTGCAGAGCTACACTGCTTTATGTAGTCCAGCCAGTGTGGCCTTTGTGTGGTAGGTCTAAGTTAGCAGTTGTCACAGTCCCTTGCTTTTTGCAGTCTCAAGGTTATGCTGCTTAGTCTCAGGAACAGAAAAGATACTTGGCTATGTGGATCCAGAAAGCTGTCTGATGGTTAATATTTAGGAGGTTTACATGTTCTGGTGTGCTGCTTCTGCTGGTGGTTGACAGATGCTGGCAAGCCACAGATTGTGTGAAACCACAAGGGTAGGTGCCACAAATATTTAGCCTGGTAATATCATGTTCCAACCTGAAAAACAAATTTTTAATCAAGTTAATGTAAAATGTGGAAATCGTGCACAGTACAGCTGCATTTGAAGAAACTCGCTGAGTGTAAAACTTCATCTGTGCTAGCTGGCAGTGAGGGCAGTTATTGTCATCTAGTGATGCATATCTCAACTGAACAGAGCCACTCTCTGGTGGTTATAAATGAAGGAGCAGCTAAAGTGGACTTCTTTTGTGGCAGGGACAAAGTGCAGTGAAAAATTTCTCAAGAAGGACTTGAAGAAGTAAAAGTATACAGACCTGGCCAAACATTCATGGGAAATCAAGAGAAAGTACTTGCTGGTGAGGGAAATTCAAAAGACTTAAAAATTTGGGTGGAGGAAAAATGAAAACGGAATAAAATAGGTAAGATAGATACTTATTGGAGAAAGGATGAAAATTAGGTAATTCTTTTCCCGTCTTTGTTCAGTGTGGAAGAGCTCAGGGTAACTTTATATTATGACCTGTCTTTTGAGCAGATTGATCTAACAACTCATCTGTGATTGCAGTGTTAATAGCAGAGTGTGTAAAACAAGACAAGGAAACATAGCATTAAGGAACTATGAGATACCAACGTAGGAATTGACTGAGGAAGATAAAGATGAAAATGCTGGAGTTTTAAGGAGTTTCTGTAACTGCTTGCTGAAACTGTCTTGGCACCCAAATGCTTGGAAGTAGGTAGCATGGCTCTGAATTTTAAAAAAAGGTTCTAGCAAAGTTCAGGGAAACCACTGACAGGTCTGGTATATTTAGTGGTTGAAACAGTTAAAACTGAAACAATAGAGTTAAAGAATTTATGTAGAAAAATGCATTGGGGTAGACAGCATGGCCTTTTTAAAGTTGCTTATTTAGAACTCCTTCAAGGAGCTTATGAGCTATAAAGGAGGTTTCGAGGTGGTAATTGGTAAGATCCCTTAAATCTGTTAAGACTGTTAAGGAAACTGAGTAGTCTTGGGTTAAGAAGTAAAGCTGTAACATTGAGTGTTGTTTTTTTTTGTTTTATGTAAGTTAAAAAGTAGAGCACACTATAGTAATTATGTCTGTTTTCAGGTGGAAGGAGGTATCCCTGACGTTTTCCCTGATACCTGTGCTGTTTGTGAATGCTGAGTGATAAGGTTATAGTTTGCTGCTATGCAAAGCAGACTGCAAAACTTTGAGGGGATTGCCAGAGTGCATAACTGTGTGTTAAGATTATAGAATTTTATTCATTATTTTAAGTGTGGAATGCTAGGAGTTGTGGGAAGAAGTGTTCTCACAAAGCTACCCTACACTCTCATTGAAGAAGAGTGCAGAAGGTCCTCATTCGGTATGAAAAAATAGGACTGTTTCTTTCCTCTGCTGTGCTTTACAGGCAAGTCAAATATTAGCAATTTCAGAGAAGGGAATGGTTGGTGAAACATACCATCAACACACAGTGGCTTTAAGAACTTCAGCAGCATAATAAAATCTGTATGTAGTTTTGGTAACTATCCACTCCATCTCAAAAAGAACAAAAGAGTAGAAGTTAATAGACTAGAAATAAGGTTGATCAAATTAATTAAAACACGCAGCATATGAGAACTAGTAAGTAGTCTGTCAAGTCCTTTTCCACCCTGGAGAAGAGATAATTTTGAACTCTGTGAAGTTGCGAATGATGTGGAATATAAATAAAGACTGAGTGTTTTGTTTTCCAATGTGAGGTACTAAATACAACTAAAATGTCAAGCTCAGAGCAAACGAAACAAGTTTTGTTTTTCAATGTAAGAATTTAAGTTCCTTTCTAAAAGATGGTGTTGATGCAGAAATTTTTGAGTCCAAAACGTGTGGAAAGTTGGAGACAATTTTAGGGAAACATTGCTTTTTGCTTGTCTTGTCTTAGTGGCTATATCTAATGAGACATAAGCTCATCACACATGAAAATAAATAAACACAAATTAATTGAGTTATGCAGGAAGTTCTTGCCTTTGGAGAATGGTGATGCTCAACAGAGATGCTGTCAGTTTCTGAGGTGAGGTGATACTGTGTATTCAAAAAGTAATCAGAGCTGCGTTAAAGGGTACAAAGTAACTTTTGTACAGGCACCAAGGTACATCCCTGGTTTCAGTGATATTCTTCTATTTGCGCAGTGAAATGCAAAACAACTTGTCTGTTGAAAGGTCATTGTTTCTTTAGAACTCCAGTAAGAAAAATGGTAGCACTTCATTTATAAGGCCTGCAGCTAGAAAGCAATCAGTATCCATGCATCTGAGCTGACCTCGTAGAACTAACTTAATTTGTAAACTTAAGAGAAATTTTACAGGACAATTCCTTATATATGGGGGAGAGCAGTCTGAATGGTGTTCTATTAGACACAAAAAAAATGTAATTAGTAAAATTTTAAAAATATTTGGAAGAATGCTGCTCTCTGTATTTTTTACTTTCTTGTTTAACTTGATGAAAGGTTCTTCTTGTCAACAGCTCTTGAGGCTCTTGGAACTCCTGAGGGTTGTAATCTTCAGTGGAAGAACCTTGCCCTTCAGTTGAAAGCAGAGGCTTTGATTAAAATAGCTGATGCTGATGCTGCAGAAGAAGCCATTAAAGCACTTGAGCAGGTACTTTTGTTGACTAAAATGTTTTGGGTGTTTTTTTTTTTTTTTAATATTAAAAATTGCTCTTATCTTTCTGTGCTTAAGCTGAGTATTTCTACCCTGGCCTCCTTTCAACTTCGTGGTTTAGACCGTTCCTAGCAGCTGTCATGTAATTCAAAGATTTCTTCCGTCCCTGCTTTTTCAGGCTTTGCTGCAGCTCTTTTTCGTTTGCAATTCTAATTTTAGAAGCTGTCACTTTTGGCTTTGTTTGGTCTTGCTCACTGTTGCTCGGTTCTTGCTAGTTTTGTGCTGTAACTCATCTTAATTTGAATTCATGTTACAGTTCTGTCTCCCGTATCTGTCGCTCACTTGTCTTTAGCCATGAAGAGGAACATATTACTTAAAGATTGAATGGTTAAGTTTTAGCAGAAGGTGCTTCCCCTTGTTTTTGTCATGCAGTTTCATTCTTTGTTGTTGTTCTTCAGATTTCTGTACCTTTGTCATTGCTCTCTACAATCTTATACTTGATCTTCATCAGAATTATTCTAAATCTTCTCAGGGGTAATATAGAAAACCTCTAGATGCTTTCTTTATCTTCATGCAGTCTTTCTGCTTTTGACAACTTGGACTTCTTAATGTGGGGAGAGAATAAATTAACTGTGTTTATTACTTGGTTTTCTAGATTGTAGATGGAAGCAGTGATCCAGTGGTTTCAGCTCTTAGGGGTCAGGCTTATCTAAGGAAAGGTTTAATGGATCAAGCTTCAAAGGTTAGTGCTTGTTGTCATTCCTGTGAGCTAAGTACAATTCTTGGTTCCATAGAGAAAGCAACTAGGGAAAAATTACATCCTTTTTCAGATTTCACAAGAGCTTCTGTTGTCCCACCCTGATCTGGCTGAGGCCCATGCTCTGGAGGGTTTAATCCATTATTCCCAAAAGAACTATGAACAGGCAGAAAAAAGGTACACTTTTGGTTTTTTTCCTCTAATAGGGAAGTGTTATGGGAGAGTAGAATATAGTATTTTGCAGCTTTTGAGGATTTATCTGTGTTCGTTTTGTTTAGTTTTCTAAGTGCTATTGAAAGAAAGACTGGAACTGCAGAGTATCATCAGTACCTGGGGCTCACATACTGGTTCATGAGTGATGAGACAAAAAAAGACAAAGGAAAAGCACTCACTCAGTTCTTGAAGGTAAAGAGTACTTTAACTGTTGTAAAATTAGTGTTTTCCTACATCAGAAAATACGCTGGCTGGAATGACAGACATGAATATTCTCCTTGTTACAATGTATGAACCTCCAGAGCCTGCAAACTAGGTTTTGCTGTGCAGAAAGGCATTGCAGGGAGCTGTGCAGTTACCTTGAATCTCCCTGCTTTTTTTTTTTTTTCCCCTTTTTTCAATGAAATCTTTAGCCTTTGAGTAGGCAAAACTTAGTGGTAATTCCCTCGATCTTCTCTCCTTGCATTTTGGAAAGTGGAGGCCTCTAGATATGCAGCATATGTCTTTGAAGACCTTTTGAAATGGGGAGGGCAGAATTAAAATTGAAAAAAACATGAAGGAAAAGAGTTAAAAATGGTGTTAGGGTTTCACTGTCTGTCCAAGGATGTAAGTTGGTAAAGCCCCATAATTTATATGCTTTTCCTGATCTTTGGGGTTTTAGTAATTGTAGCTTTTTCTCTGAACATAGACAATAACATGAATCCAAAAGATTTAGTTTGACATCTGTGTTAGTAACTTGGAAGTATACAAAATAAAACTCTAGGCACTGTAAACTCACCATGTAACTTCATGGTATGTATTGGGAACTCAAATCATTGCCTACTGTTTGCACTTTAATAACAGCAGAGTATAGTGGCAGATGTAGTTGAACAGTTCTTTTGGTTCTAAACCATTTTATGCAATCTTTATTATTACTGACAAAGCTGTTTCCTGCTGCTTGCAGGCTGTGGGTTTCTTAACTATAAGCAAATCTGCCAAGTGCATCTAAGAAGGAACTGAAACTTTAGAAATGGCTGGAGTTAATTGTGGTGTAATATGGTAAGAGTATGATCATAATGACTGAAACAGAGTAGAACATGAAAATTATCTTCTAGCACAACTGTTTTAGTACTTTGTGTACAAGAAGCTTTGTATAATGAGATTTGTGGCAGATTTTCCAGATATTTAAAGCTCAGGTAATCTGTGCAATTTTAAAATAAAGTTTGACAGCTCAGATATATCACAGAAGGGGTTTAAAATATATGATGAGCAGAGGCTGAACAAGTAGCTATCACTGAACCTGTCTATGAGTATAATCCTTCAGAATGCTGTCTGATGTTGTGTTCATATTTCCTTATAGGCTGCAAAATTGGACAGCTACTTGGGAAGTGCCTTTTGTTATCTAGGTAGCTACTACAGAGACATTGCTGGTGACAAAAGTAGAGCTCGTGGTTGCTATAAAAAGGCTTTTGAACTGGATGAGATGGATGAAGAATCTGGAACAGCAGCTGTCGACTTAAGTGTGGAACTTGGAGACATGGTATTGTACATTCAGAATGTCAGATTACTGCCATTTTGTTGTTCTTCTATTAATCCTCCTCTTTGAGGAATCACTTCAGGTTTCCTCTGTATTTAAGATCAGAAAACAAATGTTGTCATTGCCTAGCAGCTTTTATAGTTGGACTTGCTTCAATTTTATGTTTCAATTCCAAATTAAATTTATCTGGGGAGAACCAAGCTTAACATAAGAGTCATCATGTGTGATACAGATAAAGGATTTTTTCAGTAGGGAACATAAAGAGAAAGTTGGAAGTTTTCTTTATTTAGCTTGTGTAACTTTTTTTTTCCATCCTCCATCTTGCTAGTTTGAGGAAAGCATAGAAAGTCGTAAGAGTATTTTTAAAATTATTTTTATTTACTAACTTGACATTTGTTGCTTTGTTAGGACACTGCTCTGTCGATCCTGAATGAAGTAACTGAAAAAGCGAGACCTGGTACAGCAAAATGGGCCTGGCTTCATCGTGGACTTTACTACTTGAGAACTGGTCAGCCGTCACAAGCAGTGGCTGAGTAAGACAGCTGGTGGTTGGTTTAAATCCTTTTCTGCAAATCCCAATGAAATAGTCTTTGCTCATAGCAAGTTTTCAAAATAAGTGAGGTGATTATAGCTTGTACTTAACAATGGGAAATGTGTCTGAGCAAGCTGTGTCTCCCTTCAATTCTCTTCAGTTCTAAAAGTCACAAAATGTAGCCTTGTTAACATAGCAGTGTTTTGTACTAACAAGCCTGGTGACAGGCACAGACAAGCTGCTACAGCACTGAATAGCCAGGGTAAGATACAATTCCTAAAATTGTGTAATGCCTTCTGAAGACAAAAAAGATACTATGCTTTGTTTAATGTTCTGTGTAATTGTGCATGTGTGTCCTGAAGAGCAAATAGTGCAAAATTAGTGTCCTGAGCATGTACAATGAAAGGAAAATAATTTATGTGAAATTGTATCATATTTCATTTAAATAAACGTATGTCTTGGTATCTTCAGTTTGCAGGCAGCTCTTAGGGCTGATCCGAAGGATTCCAACTGCTGGGAGTCTCTAGGGGAGGCTTACTTGAACAGAGGTAGCTACTCAACAGCTCTGAAATCCTTCAGGAAAGCAAGTGAGCTGAACCCGGGACTCGTGTACAGCATTTACAGAGCTGCAGCACTTGAGCAGATTCTAGGCAAATATGAAAATGCTATAGCTACCTATCAACAGATTTTAAAGAAGACAGAAAACTATGTGCCTGCACTGAAAGGTAGTATGTCTGAATTTGAAAGTGTTCTCTTTTCCTCCCTTTACACACTGTAGCATTTCAGTCTTTTGGGGGAGGGTTTGATGTATTGAGGTTGTCTTGTATGGAAGGATAGAGTTGTATTTTGGGTATGTAGGGCCATGAGGTCCCCCACATGAAAGCTAGTTTGTAGTAGCATGAATACCTGAAAAACTCTATAAAATCATGAAGAATGTGAATGATTATTTCTCTTTCAAGTAAGTAGAAAAGGTAATTAATCCTGTGTGGCTACCAGGCCAAATGAGTAGAAACATTGAAGATACATAGTGGAAGCCCGCTAACCGTGCTGCAGTTTTACCTAAGCAGTAAAACATTGGCTCAACAGGCAATGAAATCAGTGCCATTTCAAAGAGGTAAACTTACGCTGATTTTCTTCTGCTCCTGACAATGCATTCCTCACTCCTTGTGTTAGTCTAGTGATTCAGTTCCCTCTGAACTTCAGGTAGTGAAAAATAGCAGTAAATCCCAAGAGGTCTCGTGTTACAGGTGGCAGGAGTAGAGACCTTCAGGATACAGGTAGGATTAGAGAGAACTTCTGCTCTCTGTAGGTAGGAGTGGGGCAATTGGAACTTCTTTGTCATGATGGAATTGTGATTCTTAAGTTATGTAGTGCAGTGAATGTATAAGATTTTGGTAAAAAATGAATAATTGCCCTGTTTGCCTTCTCCCTGCCACTTAGTCTTTAATTATTCTCACCCCATATACCCATTTGAAACAGGTGCTGTTTCTGCTTGATGCTAGTTTTAATTTTTAATTATTTTTTCATTGTATGTAATAGTTTTGGTTTTTAGATGAGTCTAAATGGATTCTTGTAAGACTTAATTCAGAAATGTTGGGTAATTGTTGCAACAATGGGTTTTTCATCTGAAAAAGTTACAGCGTGGTTGACACCTCTGCCTCCTCCTGTATTACTCCACTGATTATTTTCCAGGCTAAAGTGACATGGCAAAAGCTCCATAATGGAGTTGGAGAGTATTGTGTTTAGCCAGTTTTACTAAAGAAGGCAAGAGCTGACTGCAGCAGCAGTTTGCAAAGGTGCTGTATAGACCTGTGCACGTGCATATGCCTTTTTCTGTGTCTTTAGGTAACAGTTGACAGTGTTACTAGTATTAAAATGCTTTAAGAGTACTTAAGTACACAGTATCAAGATTCCTCCCTGTACTTACTTTTTACTTACTGTTTTCTTACATCTCCCAAGTCTTCTTTCATAATTGCTTGCATCGTAATCTCTGGTTTGTTAGCTGTAAATTCTTTTGAGTCTCCAAACAGCCTTCACTTTCTTAGAGACTTCTTATGAAGTTTGGTCCCATATTCTAATTTTTGTGGACCTGCTTAAAACTGTGGATTTCTTTGACTGTCCCATCAATGTTCATTTTCTACTGTTCTGATCAAATAAAACAGTTTCTGAGTTGAGTTGTTGGAAGCATAGTCTCTAATAGTTAAGAGAATAACTACTGGTGTTACTTCACTACTTCTTTTCAGTGTGTTTTGATTTTCTGCTACTAAATATTTATTCTGCTTCTGTTCTAGCATATCTTATGTGTGATTTTGGAGAAAAAAAATTGATTTAGTTTTTTGGTTACAGAGTATCTTGGCATCTGATAAGCTCATGATCTTGGGAGTTCTGGGGGACCCAAGATAAAGACTCTTGCAAAACACTGTTTTGGTGTAGTTGCAGGATTACAATAGCATGAGGAGGGTAGCTTCAGAACTGTCAAAATAATACTGAGAATGAGTGGTACTCATATCCAGTGGCTTCCTGCCAGACAGAATCACTGCTGGTGCCAGCAAATGTGTGAACAAAGCAGTTACTATTTCCAAAATGTTAGAAATTGTGACATGTGATGCAGTTCCTTTTTAATAGTGGGAGTTATTTCCAGTTGTGGTGGGTTGACCTTGTCTGGACATCAGCTGCCCATGAAGCTACTCTGTCACTCCCCTTCTCAGCGGGATGTGAATAAAGACAAAATAACATTGAAGAAACTCATAGGTCAAGATAAATGCAGTTTAATAAAGCAAATGCAAAGGCACCATGCAGAAGCAAAGGAAAACAAAACTTATTCTCTGCTCCCTATCAGGACATCCAGCCACTTCTCATGAAGTAGGACTTCAGTATGCCTAGTCATTGCTCCGGAAAACAAATATGATAACAAGTGCTTCCCCCACCTCTTTGACATTTCTCTCAGCTTTCATGGCTAAACAGATGTGATCTAGTATGGAATATCCCTCTTGTCAGTTTAGGTCAGCTGTCCTGGCTGTGTCTCCTCTCAGGATTTTGACGACCCCCAGCCTAGTGCTGAAGTGAATTTTGGAAAGACTGCCCTGATGCTGTTCCAAGCACTGTTCCTCAGCAGCCAAAACACTGGTGTCTTATCAGCAGCTTTCCAGCTACCAATACATAGCACAGCGCTATGCGGGTTGCTATGGGGCCAGTTAACTCCATCTCAGCCAGACCCAATACACCACATGAATTAAATTGTTATATAAATAAGATTAATTAATGTTTGCTTTAGGTTTTCTTCATTGAAGACTTTCCCTTTTGCCTGCCCTGACATCCTTTATTCTTTTTGTTTCTCAGAATTGATTTTTGACACATGCAAACTGAAAGTTGCTGTATTTGTCAAGGAGGTAATAATGCAGATTTCTCAGCAGGAGTTTACTTAATATTTGACACCCAAAGCTTAAATGCTATTTTTTAATAATTAATCAGGTTTATTTTAATAGCCAAATTATTCTACAATTCACACTTCACAAGATAGATTAAAAGCAAAGTCTCTGTTGTGACCATTGTGGGTCTTTGTTGCAACATATGCAGGGTATAAACTTTTGCATAAGGCAGAATGCTGACCAGGCTTCCGGGCTCCTTCCCCACTATACTTTTCAGCATATCATAAAAGTATTACTTTTCACAGAGGATATTTTCTCTTACTTTCAGGACTTGGTGAGTGTTATCTCATGCTGGCAAGATCAGCCCTTGATAACTATTTGGATAGGAAGGCTCTGGATTACATAGAGCAGGCCCTTGCATATTTCACAAGGTTGGTACTAAATATTCACTTACTTAATTTCTGCTGGGATTGTGGGTTAACAGACAGCAAAATAAGAGTTAAACTGAATCAAATGGATTAGGGCTTCTAATCTAAAAGTAAGAGTGTATTTATTAAAAGTGTTTTGAATAACAGTTTCTAAACATAGTCTGCTTAAATGAATGGCAATTACAGAATTTGGGGTTTTTTATTTTCAACAATACAGAGTCATTTGATTCTAAAAAAAGTGTGAAATGACACAGAATTCTCTTGTGTAGTCCTCCTTATATATGGATCTGGGAGGAGTGTATTCATACCAAAAATGGATAAGAGGAAAACAATTCCTTCCTTCTCTCAGTCTTTTTGTTTTGCATTTCATATGAGATGTCCTAAATCAAACCTTGGAATAAACTGCTGTTAGAGGAGAAAGTCCATCAAGTTTCTGCAGATAAGTAATGTCTTGTAATATGACAGTGCAAGAGTGCGTATAGTCAGCTGACATATTGGGGTGTTTTTGTTTGGTTGGTTTTTATTGTTCATTTTTTTTTTTTTAATTTGGATCTTTCTAGATCTATAGCTTGAATAGGAAGAAACTGGATTAAATCAAGCACCTCACTGATTAATTGCATTTGAGGTTGTACCACTTTCGAAAGCGGCCCTTTTTTTCAGGAGAGGATGTTGAAGTGTCTGAGTCGGTGTTGTGTGTGTTTTCTTTATAACTGTAGGGCAGTAAAGCACCGTCCCGATGTATCTTGCCTCTGGAAACTCTTAGGAGATACCTGTACTAGTGTGCATGTTATTTCACCAACCAAAGTGAATGTTCACGTACTGGGATCCCTTCTGAATAAAAGTGCAAACAAACAAATAATGAAGAAAAATGAGCTTCTCATACTGGGAGGAAGGTAATATTCTTTTACTGTCAATCAAGATCTTCTCTGCTGTTTAAGACTCCATAGAGTCTCAAGGATTCTAGACTTTAATTTGTAGAAAATTAAAGACATGCTGATATCTTGATACCTGCATATTGGGTAAATAGATTCTCATGCTTCTTCCAGGTTACATTACTCATTTCAGGATATATTTCCTGTATTGTCACAGTGCTGTCAGCACTGGCTCTTCTTCTTTCTGTCTCCAGGTGCATGACTGCATTCTCCCTGCTATTCCACAAATCACACCTGTTTAATGCAATAGTTGTAGTATTTGCTAACTAATTCTCCAAAGGCAGCTGAAGTCCAAGATAATACAAGTTTTCTGTCTGTGCCTCTTTCTTATAAAAAATACCATAAATTCACTGTTCTGTGACTCCCTCTGAGCTTTTCTCAGGTGGATCTGTAAGGCAGGAAATGTAGCTGTTTGGTGAATCTCTACCATGATCTTTAAGTCAAATACTTCCTAGGGGAAACCTTATGAACTGTAAAAATTACTGATGTTTGTTTTAAGTAAAAGCATGCATAATGTAACTGACAGCTTTGATTTAATGCACACCTATGTAACCACACCTGTGGCTTCATAAGTGGTGAGCACTACAGATTGCCTTTAGACCAGGATGATTCTGATTCAGACACAACAAGTGTTTGAATGAAAATGTATTAGTAGTAGTTGGGATTTTTTGCTTTCAGTTCTTGTCTGATTTTGTTTGTATTTATGCATGTTAATTGGTTTAGGTTTTTAAGCACTCTTTTGAATGCTTTTTCAGCTTTCTGCTCTTTGTGTAGAGACTTGGAATAACAATTCTATGATTCATGTTTCTGTAGGTGTTATGGCAGAGCTTTAAAACTGATGTCTTTGCCTAGCATATGGTGTGATCTTGGAATAAATTATTATCGACAAGCGGAGCACCTCACAGCAGTGGGCACCAACATGAATGAGATCGGTGAACTGCTAGAGAAGTCTTTGCAGGTATTGCCTGTATTTCCTGGTACATCCTTTAAATTGATGTCCGTGCTTCTCTCATACTCTCTCTGCCTGCAATAAAACCTACATCTCTGAATAAGTAAGTGCATAAAGTCTTAATTTTTGCTCTGCTAACCATTATAACACACATTTCATTTTCTTCCAGTGTCTCAAAAAAGCTGTGAGACTTGACAGCAAAAATCATATTTATTGGAATGCACTTGGGGTAGTTGCTTGTTGTAGTGGTAAGTCTTCAGTGACAGCTCTAGATCTCTAACATCCTGAATTAGAAGGCAGCTTGACTAATGGTGTTTTGAAATTCAGTTTCATCTAGGTCTCATTTTTCCTTTCTCCCCCTAGCTATTGGGAATTATGCTCTTGCTCAACATTCGTTCATCAAATCTGTTCAAGCTGAGCAAATTGTAAGTGCTGTAGACAGCTGCCATCTGTTTCAAGTGGGCATTTAAGACATTTCGCGTGATGGACTGCTATTTCTGGGGAGTCTAATAATATATTGGTTTTAACTTTATTCATTTTGTTTAGAATATTGTTGCTTGGACCAACCTGGGGGTTCTGTATCTGGCAACTGGAAACATTGAGGTAATCTATTTCCCATCCTCAAGTAAAATTTTCCTTTCTGTTTTTTTTTAGGGTGTATATGGGGATGGGAGCGTCCCTATCAAATCAGCTTTCAAATTCAAAAAAGATATATCCTTCAAAAGAAGTGAGATTGGCACCTGAGGAATGCAGATAAATTAAAAATTTGTTTCGGGGGGGCTAAGGTTAGTCAAACCAGTGTATGCCAGATTTGGCCAAGAACTTTTAGTTGTAGGTCACGGACTGAGCTCCCAGTTTGAGTTCCCATAGATACCTCCTTTCTGCTCATCAGTAGATGTATGATTTACTGTAACAGTCTAATCTTCAGAGTTTCTCTGCAGAAAAATTGGAGTACATACTAAGTGAAGCCTGGAGCTCTCATGCAGTTAAAGTACATCTTGTCCTATTTGCTGGTTGGAATTGCAGAAATTTTGTTTGATTGGAAATGTGATGGTCAGAATTCTTTTTAAGGAAAATAACTTGGTGGTACAGACTGCTTACTGCTAATGCTAAGACTTGGTTCACCTTGTCCCAAATTGAGAGAACTCTAAAGCATGTGTAGGCCATAGGGAGATGACTTGTGGGTGATAATCAGTTTTATCCTTTTGAAAATACATTTGTCTTATAAAAAAAGCAGATTTTCAAAACTGGATACTCCCAAGATTCAGATTTTTAAATTGTTCCAAGGGTTGATTTAGCTTCTGAATTCTCTAGCAGGGAAGGAAGTACATTTAGAATGGAGGGAAACTTTGATATGGGGAAGTTTTCTATTTTTTTTTTTCATTCTCTTTAAGAAAACTGATTTATTTCTCTGGATGATGTGTTCTGTGGTACAGAAGTAGTGACCTAATTCTGTCCATTAAATCTCTTCTAATACTACTGCATGTTAATACCTGTGTGTATTTAGAAGTGCTCTGTTACCATGCCAGGCAGTTCAACAACAGTGTTATCTTTGGTTCTACAGCAAGCTCATGAAGCCTTCAAGATAGCCCAGTCTCTGGAACCTTCTTACCTGTTGTGTTGGATTGGACAGGTATGAGGAAAAATCATAAAACTGCACACAAAAACCAGTTGTCAAAGAACTTAAACTTCAGCTGAATAACTGGCACTTACTCGTGTTCCTAAAAATTGTGTTTAAGTAAAGGGAGCTTCTACTTCCTTTGTTTCTATGGTGGTTATACAATGGAAGCTACTGTGTTCATTAGACACACTCATATGATGTTTTTCTGGCTGATATTATGAGTTCTCTAACAGACTATTAACCAAACAATCACTGTGCTCTGAGGCTTTTTATAGTCAACAAAGCACTGTCTTTATAAGGTGATAGTTATTTCAGCTTCAGCTATACCACTAGTTCATTGTATGGCACCATCTAGCTCTCATCTCAAGTCGCCTTTTGTAATGCCACTGTCAGAATAAGTAAGCTTCTAATGTACCTGGGATAAAGCACTTCTCATTTTCTGGGAAGTGTCTTCCTCCCCTGCCTCTGAGAGCTGATGTACTCTTTCTGATATATAGACCATCTGTGAATAGTTGAGATACTTGTGACCTTTATGATAATTATAGGTGAATTTTGTAATCGCATGCTGCTCATCTGCTAATGATACCTAATTGATAACTGGATTCTAGGAAAGAACTAGCACCATCACATGTTGAAATTCAGCTCCTGTCAGATGTTATAAATTATTCTAATATACGCAAGTCTTTGTCCTGAAGAATGTAGAGTAGAGCCCAAAGAGTTTAAATTACTGATACAGTGGAGACTGCTTGTGTTCCTCTTGTGTTGATTTTGTTTTTAAAACCAATCTTGCTTGGAGACAATGACAAGAAAGTGTATTCAATGTTAAACGTTTAATATATGCCTGGCATAATATGTGCTAAGATTTTTGACAATGTCATAATTTTTAAATTATTATTTTTAATAACTTTAAATTTAATTTTTAAAGTACATGACCACAGCAACTTTTGCTTCTCTCTAGGCTCTTATTGCAGAGACTGTGGGCAGCTATGATACCATGGATCTCTTCAGGCATACGACTGAACTCAGTATGCATGTAAGTGTAACAGTTGGATTGTTCTGAAGATCCAGTCCCTCTAGTTATCTAATATTTT